>MCFG01000056.1:0-82500 GCA_002104895.1 Anaeromyces robustus | reverse complement strand
TTATAATTTAAAAAAAATATAATAAACAACTATAAAAATAACAATAACATAACAATAACATTTATTATATACTAAATAATACTATGTTTTTTTTTTTTTTTTTAAATAAAAAAAGTTTTTTTATTTATTATTCATTTAAAAATTGATATTTATCAAATTTTTATAATTGAAAACGATAATATAAAGAGTTTTTATAATTTTTATTTTTATTTTTATTTTTATTTTTTTTACTTTTTTTTTTTTTTTTTTTAATTTTTGTTTGTAAGAATATTTATAATTTATTTATTTTTTTTTTATTCAGGATTTAAAAAAATATTAATAGTAAATGTTAAATGACAAAGACGTAATTAAAAAATGTGTAAAACGAAAAACGTATATAATAAATAAAAAAAATAATAAGATTAAAATTATTATTATTTAAAATTAATAAAAAAAAATAATAATAAAATTATATTAATAAAAATAAATTAAACATATAATACCTTTAATAATAATAATACATATATATAAAGAATAAACTTTAATTAAATGATTTTTTTTTTTTGTTCTTTTAGGTATTAAATATAAGATATACTTTTAATATTTAAAGTAAATACTTTGAGTAAATAATGAGCAATAATTAAAAAAAAATAATAATAATAATAAATAAATAAAATAAAATAAAATAAAATAAATAGGTGATTATAATTATATAAAAATTCTAAAATGGTATATTTTATTTATTAATATGAATAATAATAATTATTATTTTTAAATGGTAATGGGTTAATGATAATAATTAAAGAGTATATATAAAAAAAAATAAATAATAAATAAAAAATTAATATTTTTTTTTTGTTTTGTTTTTTTTTTTTGTTTTTTTTTTTTTTGTTTTTTTTTTATATTAAATATATATTAATATATAAGTTAATATATAAATTAAACTTAATAAAATTTAAATTATATTTAATTTTATTAATATATATTATATAGTAATTAATTAGTGTAGGTATGGTAATAAATTATTATTTTTTATATTAATATTAATATTAATGACTAATAAATAATAAATAATCAATTATAATAAATAATAAGAAATAGGTAACAATATTATATTATTTATTATTTTTTATGTTGATTTATTTATTTTTTTTATTTTTATTTATTTTTATTAATTTATTTATTTATTATTTATTTATTTATTTTTGTTTTGTTTTTGTTTTTTGTTTTTTGTTTATTTTATTTTATTATAAAATAGAAATAAAATAAAATAAATAAAATAAATAAAATAAAATAAATAAAATCAATAAATCAATAAAATAAATAAATAAATATAAAAATATATTAATAATCTAAATAATAATTTTTGGATTGTCTTTTTATTTTCTTTTTATTTTTATCATAACTTGGTTTTGTTTTTGTATGATAATTATTAGTAACATTAATTTCTTTAGTTTTACTTCCTGAATTACTTAATTTAATTTTTTCTTTAAGATAATCAATAACATTATCATTTTTATGTTTTAATGCCATTTTTAATGCTGTATCCCCTTGATGATTTTTTGCATTAATATTTGCTCCATTTTCTATTAAATATTCAATAATATCAATACCATAACCTCCACAGGCAAACATTAAAGCCGTTGTACCAATACTATTTTCAGTATTAATATTAACCCCTTTTTTAATTAATAATTTAATAAGTTCATTATCTTCCCTTTCAATTTTTTCCTTTTCTTTACTACAGATTTTAATTAATAAATTTTGACCTCCATTTTGATTAACATTAATATCATTTTTCACTAAACATTTAATGATTTCTTTATAATCTCCTTGACAAGCATACATTAATGCAGATTGATTATTATTATCTTTTTTATTAATATCGGCATGATGTTCTATTAAATATTCAACTATTTTAATTTGATTATATTCACAGGCATACATTAAAGCTGTTTTCCCTTTCAAATCTCTTTTATTGATATTAACATTATTAATAACTAATAATTCTACTATATTCATTTTCCCATTTTCACAGGCATGCATTAATGCTGTTTTACCATTATTCCCCTTGGAATTAATTTGACAATTATTACGAATTAAATGTTTTGCTACATACTTATATCCATTTTGACAGGCAAAAATTAAAGAATTATCGCCATTATTACTAACATCATCGACATTTGCCCCTTGATTAATTAAATACTCTACTACTTCACTATGACCATATTTACTAGCATACATTAATGCTGTTTCACCTTTATTATTTCTTTTTGTATAATCTGCATGTCGTTCTATTAACATTTCTACTAAATATTTATAATTATATTTACATGCATACATTAATAATGTTTTATTCTTTATAGTTGTATTATTAATGATTTCTTCTTTTAAAACTTGATCATGATTTTTAATTAATTCATCTACAATTTCTTTATTATTATTAATTAAGGCATACATTAACGGGGATTTATGAGAATTATCTATAATATTTGGATTGGCATGATAATGAATTAATAATTTAACAATATTTAGATATCCATTTTTACATGCAATAATTAATGCTGTTTCACCATTTACATTTTGTTCATTGATTTTAGCATGATTTTCAATTAAAATTTTTACAATTTCCGTAATGTCATTTTGGCATGCATAAATTAAAGCTGTATTTCCATAATTATCTTTATCATTAATATTTGAATTATTTTTTATAAAATAATGAACAAGATTCTCATGACCCTTTTTACATATACACATTAAAGGTGTTTCACCTGCCATATTTTTTTCATTAACATTGGCACCATATTTAATTAAACAATCAACAACTTCCTTTTTACCATTTTCACAGGCATGCATTAATGTACTTTTTGTATCACCTTTTGAATCGTTTAAAGAATGTTTTATTAATTCTGGCTCAATAGTGGCTCCACTTTCTAATAATATTTTAACTACTTTTTCATTTCCTTGAATACAAGCTTGTACTAAAGGTGTATAGGTTCCTGAATATTTATAATTCACATTTGCACCCTTATCAATTAAAAGTTTTACAATTTCATCATTTCCAATTTTACATGCATAAATTAATGCTGATTCTTCTACATAATCAAAGGCATTATGAATATCTTCATCAATTTCATTGAAATGGACATTGGTTTGAAGTAAATGCTTTACAATTTTAGTATTACCATTTTTACAAGCATATAGCAATGTAGAATTATTAAAATTTTTAATATTACTATATTTATCCAAATAGGGCAAAATATTTTTATCTGAATTAGCAATATTTAATATTTCTTCATAGTCTGTATCTGGTATATTTAAATCAGCACCATGTCTAATTATTAATTTAGCCATTTCATTACGTTTTAAATGATAAGCTTTCCATATAATTAAATTATGAAAATCAGCTTTAATATTAACATAGGCACCTTTACTAATTATAAAATTTGCCATGTCTAAATCATTTTCATTTATAATATGTAAAAATAATGTATTATAATAACTTTCATTTAAATTGGCCCCTTTTTCTACTAAAAATTTTAATATATCCTTTTTATTATTTAAATAAAGATTGCAAAGTAATTCTTTATTATTGATACTTGAAAAAAATTCTTTATTAATTTTGGGATCTTCAAATAATAATTTTAAAATATCCAAACTTTGATTAGTACAAGATCTTGCCAAAATGTCTTTTGTTATATGTAATTTTCTAGATTTTGCATTTTCTATATCAAAAAGTGATAAAAAATCTTTATTATTTATCGGATTTCGAAATCTTGATAAATTAATTAATTTTATAATGAAATCATTACTATATAATTTAAATTTGGAAAAAATAATTTTTATAAAATTGACATCATTATTTTCTATTATATAAGTTAAAAAACATTTTCCATTGGTATCTACGGCATTGATATCAACATCATGATTTAACAAATATTTTAATGATGAAATTCCTAACAGATTATTTTTATATAAATAAAATAATATATTATCACCATCTTTATTAACAAAATTAATGTCTGCTTTTTGTTCAATTAAAAAATTTGAAATGGTATAATTGTTTAATGAAATTGTCACTGCCAATGGCGATTCGCCATTGCTAATAGAATAGTTTAAGTTTTTATATAAATATTGATAAATATTTATTATAGTTTTTAGTGTTACTAAAGATGGTGTAGTTTTAATTGTATCTATAAGTAAATCATATGTATTGTTTTTAACTTCATTACTTTTTATTACATGGCTTGTAATATATGATTTTATTTCAATTACCCTATTCTCCTTTATTAATTGTTTTAATCCCTCCATGAAAAATTTTATGAAATAAAAAAATAAATAAATAAAAATAAAAATAAAACTTAATAATAAATGATATCAATTAAATAATCTATTAAATTATATTTAAAATATATATGAATGCTAAAAAATATTAAAAAAAAAAAAAAAAAAGATATATTTTATTCAACTTTCACAAATTGTTCTAATAATAATAAAAGTTGTCTCTATTTTTTTTTTTTTTAATAATTATTAATTATTGATTTAATTTGTTTTAATGTTATTTTCTTCATTTTTATTATTTATATAAAATATTTTATGTTTTTTCTATGATTATGATATAGAAATATTTTCGTTTTGCATTTTCATTTATTAATACTTTTTACTATATTATCATAATTAAATCCAAAGAAAAAAAAAAATTTGTTTTAAAAAAAAAAAAAGATTAATGAAAAATTCAATATCATATGTTATATAATCATTTTCTTTTTTTTTTTTAAAAAAAAAAAAAAAAAAAAAAAACTTTTTTTATTATTATTTTAAAAGTATATATAATATATTATAACAATATAATATTATATATTACTCCATATATAAAATCATTAAATAATTATAAAAATATTTTGTATATTAATATAATATATAATAATATATATACTAATATAATAAAAATTTTGGAAAAATATAAATTATTATAATTATTATATAATTTATAATTATTAATTATTAATTATTATTTAAATAATAATGAATTTATATTTATAAATATAATACAGTTCATACTATTTTTTATCTAATAGTATGTTTTATTTATCATAATTTTTTATTTATTAATACTTTAAATTTATTATTATTTATTATTTATTAATACTTTAAATTTATTATTATTTATTATTTTTTTATTTTATTTATCATTTTTTATTATTATTTACTTTATCATTAATACTCATATAAAGTTTTGATTAAAGTTTTATATTAAAATTTTAAAGCAATTTTTCCTGTATTATTTTTTAAAAGACTTCAAAAGATTAGGTTAAAAAAGTAATAATAACTTAAAGTTATCATTTTAATTTATAAAATTTTCGAATATAAAAAAATACAATTTGAATGTTTAATTGAACAATAGTTTTAATTCTTTATTTTATTTGGAATCATGTCATTTTCTTTTATACGATAATAAATTTATAATTTTTTTTAATATTATCATTTTAAAAAATAATTGTCATAATAATTTATTTAAAAAATATATATAGTATAATAATAAATATTAATAAAATAATTTAGTTATTTTTCTTTTTTTTTACTGTAGCATATAATTTACATATAATTTTTTAACTCCAATATTTATATATATAGATATAAATTAAATATCCAATAAAGTGTTTCAAACCTAGATTTAATAGCACATTATAAAATAGAATTAAATAATCAAATTAAATTCTAATATTTATCTCAAAAACTAAAAATCAAAAAAAGAAAAATAAAAATAGAATTTTTTTAACTGAAAAATAATAAATTAAAATAAGAAAAAATGACAAAAATATAAAATATAAAAATATCATTATTAACATTTATTCATCTTTTTTTATCAGTAGTAGTTATTTCTGTTGATCTATAATAGATACTTATTTCTATCTTTTTATCATTCATTCCTATAGATATTTAGTATTTAATTTCATGTTTGTGAATATAATTAAAATTATTATAAAACTTAAAATTAGATGGTAAAATTAACAAGATTATTCACCTAATTATTTATGCTTTATTTATATTTGTTTAGAATTATTAAATATAAGAGAATTTTTAATTTTGGAACTATTATTAAAGTTTTAGCAGATTATCAAAAAATATAAATTCAACATGTTTTATTGATGTTGTTATTATTATATTATTTTATTAATTTATATCATTTTAAATAAATTATTATTTCAATTAAATATATTAATAATTTTTTTTTGTAATAGTAATTAATAAGAAAATATTTAAGACAATAAAGTAATTATAAATTTATTATCATATAAAACATAATTTCAAATAAATTAAAGAATTAAATAAAAATTAACAAAATGTTTAGTTGTTTAAAATATACAAAAAAAAAAAAAAAAATAATTTATTTAAAACTAAATAATTTATTTAAAATTATTTAGATTTATTAAATTTTCAATAAAAAAAATATACATGTATATTTTTTTTTGAAAGAAGTATTATATCCATAAAGTTAATATAGTTAACTTTACAGTTATAATATATATTTTATTATTATTATAATTACCATTATTAATATTATTATAATAATTTTATTTTATAATAAATAATTTTAATTTAAAATGAAATTTTCAAAAAAAAAAAAAAATTACATGTATATATTTTTTTTTGAAAGAAGTATTATATCCATAAAGTTAATATAGTTAACTTTACGTTTATAATAAAATATTTTTGGATAATCAAAAACATATATTTTATTATTATATAATAAATAACTTTAATTTAAAATGAAATTTTATATTAATTTCATAAATTAATAAAGTATAAATAATAATAATAATAATTTATAATATAGAAAAATGACAATAAATATATATGTACATTTATTACTTTTTGGTTTTCTACTTCTAATAAGTTTTTATTTTTTAAATGCTGACACATCTCAATCATCATTTAATATAACTTTATTATTATATAGTATTCTATTGTATATTTATGGGATATATATTTGTTATTTATTTTGGAAAAGAATTTTTCATTCAAAAAATAAAAATAAAAATAAAAGAATAAATAAGAATAAGAATGGAAATGAGAGTGAATATGAAAATGAAAGTATAAGTGAAATTGATACTGACACTGATATTGACAGTGACACTGACATCGACACTGACATTGACACTGACAGTGATATAGACATTGATATTGAAACCGAAATTGGAACTGAAAGTGAAAATGAAAATGTAAAAGTAAATATCAGTATAAATAAAAATGAATTCAAAAATAATGAAAGTAAATATAAAATTTTTACTAGAATTAAAAAGTATAAAAGAATAAAAAAAATTGCGAAAAAAGAAAAAGTAGAAGTTTTCGAAAATCCAAAAATTTCAAATATTTGGGCAATTATATTATTTATTTCTGTGGTTATTGGTTGTTTTCAACTATCTATTTCTGGTATTATTAGTATTATTAAAAATGGAAAAGATGAAGATCTTAACAATGATATAACTGAAAGAATGAATTATAAAAGAAAAGTGATAAATGCTAGTATTTTTGACTATAATATATATACAATGGAAAATCTTACTGAAACTAATACAGTATTATTTGTAACATTAAATCCGACAGAAACTGTCTTTAATACACTTAGGGATTCCAAAATAAATACTGAAATAACTTCTACTTCTACTTCTACTTCTACTATAACACCAACTTCTATTTACAATGACTATGATTATGATAAATTGGTTATTACACACAGTGAAGCAACTAAAGAATTCAATGTAAGATATTTTGATAACAGTGAAAAATCTGATGATATCATGGAAGATTATTTCAATAGAGATACATATAATATAAACTTTGAAAAAAGACAAAGTTCTTCTTCTTCTTCTTCTTCTTCTTCTTCTAATAATAATAATAATAATAATAATAATAATAATAACTCCAATAACTCTGCAGAAGAAGATGAAAAAAAGAAAGAAAAAATAAAAGATATCATTTTGGATATTTCAGTAAAAGTAATAACATATATTGTATCATTTTGTTTAACAATTATCTATTATAAATTATTAATTCTGTAAGTAATTATTTAAAATATTCTATTTGATTTTAATAATAAAATATTAAAATGTATATATCAAAAAGTGTTAAATTGTATTATTAAATCGTTAAATTAAATCATAAATATATCTTTGATATGCATATATATATATATATTTATATTTAGTCACACTGATAAGATATTTATTTATACTTTCCGAATCGTGTTTTCCACTGCATTTATAACTTTTATTACTCTTATTGTATTTAGATATTTTTGGAGTATATGGCTTTGGACTTTAGGATTTTTACTTATAATTGTTACTATTGTCATTGGAATCTTTTTTAAAAGAAAATGTTTGCATAAAAATTTTGCTTTTGCAAAAAAAATAAAGTTTTCGAAAGAATTTTTAAATGAATCTATAGCACCTATTAGAAGTTATCCTTCAATTTTCTATTTAAGTATGGTTAATTGTATTTTTAAAGCCATATTAGATTATTTCATTATTTATGCTATGTATAAAGCATTTATTAATGATGCTGCCTTTTTAGGATTTAGTAATACTGCATTCAATCGAATAATATTTATCATGTTCTTAATGTTTTCATATTTTTATTCAACTAAAGTGATCGAAAGTATTATATATGTTACTGCCACAACATTATATACCTATTATATGTACAAAAGCAAACCAGCTGGTGATGGTCTTTTAAAAATTGAAGGAATTCCTAGTCCAACAAAGAAATGTTTTCTTCGTACAATTAAAAGATTATTAGGATCAATTTGTATTAATGCATTAATCATGACTATATTTGATTCAATGAATAATTTATTGAGAGTATGGGAAAAAATATTATCAGTGATATCATTAAATGGAAAATTTGCTAAGTCTAGAAATCCATTCTTAAAAGCAATTGATAATTTTTATAAAGTAAATAAACAATATATTGATTTTGTAGAATATATTTCAGAATTATTTGGAGAAAAGACTTTAAATGAACTTGCTATTTTTGGTAAACCGCTTATTCAGGCGTCAGAAGATTCATTTTATCTTATGAAAGAACATGATGATGATATATTATTTGATAATATGATGATTAAACTTTTATTAGTTTTAAGTGAAATTAGTATTGTTTTAATTTCAATAATTATCTCTGTAGCAATTTGTGCATGTTTTGGAAAGTTTAATACTAAAAAGTTCGTTGAAGAAGTACAAGATTATTATGGTCGTTCGTATAATGTTACCCATGAAGAACCTTTATCATTTGATGACGTAAATGAATATATTTCAATTGCATTAACAGGTTCAAAAGCAATTTTTACATCAGTATTTGTAATTACAGATGCAGCAGTACTTAGTCTCTTTATGTGTATATGTAGAGATGCACATACTATTAAAAAATTTAAACCAAATTTATATAAAAAATTAGTACAAAGTAAACCAGAAGGTAATTCCAAAATGAATAAACTCTATGAAGCGTTCCTAGAACGCTTAAAAGATTTTTAATTAAACATTAATAGATAAATATGAAAAAAAAAAATAAAAAAAAAAAAAAAAAATAAATATTAATTATTTCAATACATAAAGTATATATCAAAATATATATTAATATAATATATTCTTTCCTAAAATATTAAAATACAAATAAATAGTTTTTAAAAATTAACTTTTTATTTAATTTTAATAAAATAATAATAATAATAATATATTTTAATGTTGAGAAAGAATGTATATTTACGTTTATAAAAATAAATTTAATTTTTGTAAAATATATCACATTTTTATTATAAATTTATCCTACAAAAAGACACATTATTTTGTTTTTATAATAATATTTAATTTATTAATTTTTTTTTTTTAAATCATTTTATTTATAATTTTCTAAATAAATAGTTAAATAATAAAAGGAATCTTATATTATTTTTTTTAAAAAATTTTTTTGTGTAAGAGTTTACAATTTTTTTTATTAAATAACAAATAAATATATTAAATAATCAAACGATATATCTTCACCCCTCTCTAAATGATATAGAACAAAGATGTAACATCTGTAAAGAAAATATGTGAAATTTATTAAACTCTCCTTAATGGGGAAACTTCAAAAGACCTTGTGATTGGAATAATATTTTGCTTCTTTATTTTATTAAATTTGAAAGGAAAAAATATTAATTATATATATATATTGTTCTAAATATTCTTTAATATATATACAATAACCCTAAATAATTAAATCAATAAATATATAAAAAGTAAAATAAATTAATACACATTTTATATATTCTAATATTGTTTTATTTTCTATTATTCTTTTTTTATTTTTTATTATTTTTTATTTTTTATTTTTTTATTTATTTTTTTTTATTGTTTTATTTATATTTATTTTTATTTATACTTTTATTATTATTTTTTTTTTAATATAAATTATATATATTATCTGTAATATTTATTGTTAAAAAAAAAAAAAAAAAAAAAAAAATAAAATAAAATATATATATTTAAATAATAATAGATTAATATGAATGGATTAACGATTTATATTTAGTTAAAACTAATAATCTTTTTTTTTTTTTTTTTTTTTTTTTTTTTTTTTTTTTTTTTACATTAATAAGAAAAAATAATATTATATTAAGGTTTATCGTTCGTTTTGTTTTTGTTTTTTTGAACTTTTTACTTTTTCTTTTTTTCTTTATGAATTACTTGTTAATTTAATCAATATTTACAAGTAAATATAAAGAAATAAGATAGAAAAAAAAAGAAATAAAAATACATTTTAATATATATATATATAAAATTCAATTATAAATAAGGGAGATAAAATATTACAAAATAAAAAAAAATAAATAAATAAATTTAATTAAAATAAAATATTTTTTTTTTCTTATTCTTTTTTTTTTTTTTTTTTTTAAAAAAAAAAAAAAGAATAATAATATAATGAAATATTATTTATATATATATAATATTAGTATTTCTTTTCGTTTGTTTTTTTATGAAAATAGATAATACATTAATATATATTATCAATTACTTAAGTATCCTTTCTTCATAATAATTTATGATTTTTCTTTTTTTTTTTTTTTTTAATTATTATTATTATTATTAATTAATTAAATTTTATTAAAAGTTTTAAGGTAATTTTCGATAATAACAATTAAATTGTTAAGTCCAGTCATTAAACTTTGATCTTCACCTAAACTTGGATCAACAAATGATGAATGAGCAAAATCAATAAGATGAACAGAAAATGGATATACATATGCTTCAGGGTTTTCACATCTTCTTTCTACTTCTCTAGCAACTTCAATTGTTTCATAAATAATACAAAGAGAACTACCATAAATTCTTGCATGACAATTATAAACGGCATCTCTTAATTCATATATTTGTGAAAGAATAGCTTTGAAAAAACCAACTGTATAATTTGATGGTTCACGATTAAGGAATGATTTATCTAATTCTTCTTCATTAGAATAAATAGAATTTTTATAAACAGGTTCAGTAATATTATAAAAGAATCTTAATAAAGCATGTGGTAAATTATCAACTGTTAACATTTTTCCATATGTTTTACCAATTTTTTTAATTCTTTGTTCTGGTTTATCAAATACCTTTTCATTGTTATAAATAAAAATACATGAAAAATAAAAATATAATGAAATTATACATATAAAAAAATTTTAAAATTTCATTAGAAATGATTAAAATTAATAATGTATATTAAATATATATATATAATTAAAAAATAAATAATAATAATAATAATAATAATAATAATAATAATAATAATAATAATAATAATAAAAAAAAAAAAAAAAAAAACATTATGTATAAATAATTATAAAATAAGTATATATATATAAATTAGTAATAAATAAATAAATGTATATATATTACTTGAAGAGCTGAAATTTGAATTCCAGTTGCTGCTGAAGTAGTATTATTTGCCATAGCAATCATTTTTTGTTTTTTCATTTCATCTGCATCATCATCGTATAATCTTGTACCCAATTTAATATCAATAACATTTGGATTAAGATAATTTAATAATAAATTTGACATATTAATAAAACAACCTTGCTTATTTTGTAAATATTGTTCTAAAAAAGTAAGAAAAAAAAATATTATTTAAAATTTTACAATTCATTAATTTTATATATATATATATATCATATAAATTTTATTATTTCTAAATTAGACAAGTAATAGAAATTTTACCTTCAATTTGTTTGAAAGATGGATCAAAATTAAAACATTCTGGCATGAATTTTTTTAATGGAAGATTATAATCTTTAACTGCCTTATAGAAATTAAGTTCAACTTCAGTTGAACCTTTAATTAAACTACCATTTGGAAGTTGTAAAATGCCACCATGACCAGCAACTTGACCATCAAATGTTTTTACATCACCTCCATTATTAAAAGCAACTGTTGGATCAGTTATCATTTTAAAGAAGCTGGATCCCAACTTACTTATTCTTCCATATACAGCTTTATATTATTAATAATATAATTAAAATAAATAAATAAATAAATAAATAAATAAATTAGCAATTATATTTCAAAAAAAATTTTTTTTTTTCTTATATATAAAAATTTATTTTATTATTTATAATAATTCTAATAGAAGAAAAAAAAAGTAAAAGTAAAAAAAAAAAAAAAAAAAACATATAGTAGAATACATTTTATTAAAAATACACTTAAAAAATATAATATTTACCACCAACACTTTCTTGAAGTTGAATATTGATATCTCTGTAATTATTGTAACTATTTTCAGTGTTCATTTTGTTTTTTTTTTTTTTTACTATATTATTCAAATATATTATATTATATATTATTAGAATATTATAAATATTATAGTATTATATATATAATTCGTTTTGGTTTATTTTATTTCGTTTAATAATTATATTTAATTAATTATTAATAAATTATGTTTTTTTTTCGTTTTTTTTTTTTTAAAAAAAAAAGGAAAAATAATAAAAGTATTTAAATACGTCTTTATTATTATTATTATATTATTATTATTATTATTTATTTATTTATTTATTTATTTGTTTATTTATTTATTTATTTATTTATTTATTTATTATGGTTTTTGTTTTTTTTTTTTTTTTTATTTGTTATTGTTTATTTTGTTTTAATAAATATTATTTTTTTTTAAATATTTAATTAATAATACTTATTAAATACTATTTATTTATTTATTTATTATATTATTATATTGGTAATTGGTAATTGGTAATTGATAGTTCAAATTTAATTTATTTATAATAATATAAAAGGAAAGAGGTAACAAAAAAAAACATTTAAAATTTTTTAACCAACCTGATGATGAAGTCAGCAGTTTATGGAAATTTTATGTAGTAAAATCATTAATTATTTAAATTAATTATATTGATATAATATATTACAATATATTACTATATAATACAAAATATATTCTACATAAAACATATTATATTAAATTATTAATATTCTATAATATATAATAATTAATAATTTTAAAGTTTCTGTGTGATGTGGAATTTAACATTATAATATTGCTGTAGGTAGAATGACAAGATTAATATAATAATTGATATAACTCGTATTTTATAATAATAATTAAAACACTTATTTAATAACACAGTAATTATATATTAAAAATTTAAGCACTTTTTAATAATTGATGCTAATATTTAAAAAGATACTTCACAAAGAGCATAAAAAGTATAATATAAAAATGCTTTTTTTTAATAGTATTTAATATAAATGTCTTAACATTGATGTAATTTTAATATAATGTATTTAACTATTAATAATAATAGTTAATACTAATAATAATATGTCAATGTATATTAAATCATAATAATAATATTAATTTAATATATAATATTTTTGAATATATTATCAATATATAATAATTAATACATTGTAATTTAATTATTTAGAATAAAATAAATTTATAATAATTTTTTTATATAATATTGGAAAATTTTTTTATATAATATTGGAAAACTCTAAAAAAATTTTTTTCTCAGTTTTTTAATAAATTATTAAATAATACATTGTTTTATCATTTTTGTAATATTATATGTAAATAATTATAATATTTAAAAACAAAAAAAAAAAAAATAAATTTTAAAAAAAGAAAAAAATAATAATAATTTTAAATATTAAATTATTTACTTTATATTATTCTATGCTTTAATTTAAATATTATTATATATTTCATATTTCTTTTTTTTTTTTTTAAAAAAATTATTTAATTATTTATTTTTTAGTTTATTTTATTTTTTATTCTATTGTTATATATCTATCTAACTTTAATAGATATTCTATATATTATTTTTTTGTTCTTTTATTTTTAAAAGTATTATTATTTATAGAATAAAAATATTTATTCTATTTGCTTTTATATATTAATGCATTTATATTTATATAATATCAATTTGAATCTATATATATATATAAATTAATATATATAATTTTTACTTGTTAAATATTTTAAAAATTATATTCGATATAAATATTAGATATTATAATTTAAAAGTTTTTTTTTTTATTGAAATTCCAATATTCATTTAATAGTAATAGTTCTATTATATTATATCATCTTTAATAATACTGCTTCTTCACTTTCACCAATTAACCCCCTGTTTTCTGTTTTTAATTTTTTAACATAAGTTTGTAATATATTTCTTGAATATATCTTTTTAAAGAGATTTCGAATTAAGTATTTATAAATGAAAAAAAAAATATGAAAATTAATATTTAATTATATTATATTATTTTATTATTTGATAATAAATGTAAATAATAATTTAATATATATACCATTGCTACTATAACAACTAAACAAAAAATAATTATTATTGAGAGTATAATTGGATTTGTAAAATCCACTAAATTGAAGAAAGAAACATCATTTTCTATTATTACTAAAATCCAACATATAGCATTCTTTATTCCAATAATAAGATAATAAATAGGTAAACCATTAAAAAGGAGTCCAAACTTTACTAAATTATATTTATTTCCCTAAAAATTTTTAAAAATTTATTGTAGAAATTTAATATTTAATATTATTTATAATAAAAAAAATAAAATTTAGTAATAATTAATAACTTACAATTACTAAAGAATATAGTAAATATGATGGAAATGCAAGTAATAATAATAAAGGAGCCGAGTATACAATTTTTTCTATAAGAAATCCTTCATTATATATAAAGAAATATATTAAATCTAAAAATTGAACAACCTACATTTTTTAAATTTTAAAAAATATTAATATTATATATCAAATATCAAATATAAAATTTATATTTTTAAATTTTATAAATATATTTCAATATTCAATATCTAATAAATTTATTAAATTTATTCAATTACTTATATCTCAATTTAATTCATATTAAATATCAATACTTACAATGCAGAATATAAATAAAAATTTTACTTGTTTTTCAACTGTTTTAAATTCCATTTTTAAAATTAATTATGTATAAATATATAAATTATTTTTATTATTTATATACAAAAACTTTATTTTTAATTTTTGATTTTCTTTTTGGTTTTATAATTTTATGAATAATTCTTTTTTATTTTGTTGCTTGTTTAATTTATTAATCTATTTGTATCTATTTGTATCTTATTTTGTTTTATAATTAAATATAAATTTCTTTTGAATAAAATTTTATTTATTTATTTATTTATTTATTTATATTTTATTATAATTTTTTAATATATTTTTTATTAATATGTTAAACTGTTTAACATGAAAACATTTACTTTTACTTTTATTTTTATTTTTATTTTATTTTATTATTTTATTTTATTTTATTTTATTATTCTTTACTTTTTATATTATAATTTTACTTTTTATATTATAATTTTAATTTTGTTTTATCCCTTTTCTTTTTTTAAAAAAAATTTTTTTTAAGATTTCCAATATTATTTAACTTTATACACGTGCATTTGAAAATTAAATAATCAATACATATATATATGTAAAAAAATTTATTTACTTAATATAATAGATAACTACATTAAAAAAATATATATAAAAAAAAATTTTTTTTTTATTTCTATTTCTAATAAAAACTATATTATAATATCTTTAAACATTAGATATAATTATTATTAAATTCAATATAATTATATAAAATACATATAAATATTAACATAACTTTTATATATTAAATATATTTTTTAAAATATATAGTTATATTAATATGTAGTAATTCTATTCTTTGTATATATTGAATTTGTTATTAAATCATCAATTTTATTTAAGGTTGCTTTACTAGTTGGAGTATATGGTATTTTTGATTTTTTTAGAGTAAAATTATTATTGTTTGGTATTGTTTTAATTTTTAACAATGGTTTATCATTAGATAATTTACTTTTTGGAGTAGATGGTATTAGAGATTGTTTTCTAAGATTTTGATATTGTGATGATAATGGAGAAGGTGATGATTTATTTAGCTTTTGAGTTTGATTTTTATCTTGAACAGAAGTTGAAGAAATGGGTTTGGTCATTATAGCAGATGGTTTTTTACTTTTTTTATTTGTATTGAAAGATTTTATAGATTCATTAATATCTTTTAATATTTTTGATTTCATTGATTCATATATATTAGTTGAATGATCCCAAAATAGTTTATCTTCGTTTAATTTATTCATTTTATCAGAATAAATGGATGATTTACTTTCTTTTTTCTCTAATTTTTTATCAGCCAAAATTAACTGTTGACGATCAACGGTTGGAATTAAATTTTTTTTTGAACTACAAAAATTATATTTATTTTTTATAGACATAGTATTTGCAGTTGAATTTTGTTTTGATAATACAGGACGAACCTTATTATTATTTGATCCATATAAATTCCTTGTTGTAGTTTTTTTAATAGTATTATTATTATTATTGTTTGAATTTAATTTATCAAGAATCATTTGATGTAAACTTTTTTTAATTTCATTCTCATTTGAAATATTATTATTTAAATGATTAGGTTTTTTATTTTCACTTTTTTCAGAAATATTCGATAAACTTCTTCTTACATTAGGTTTAGATATTAAAAGATCATTAGAACTACTTTTTCTTGAACTAATTTTACTATTGGGAATGCTATTACTGGGTTTTCTTAAATTTGTTGCTGATACTGATCTTGATCCAGATTTTAATCTGGATTCTGTTATATTATAATTACTATTACTATTCTTTCTTATACTTGATATTGATGATTCTGATTTCATTTTTGAAATACTATAACTACTATTACTATTACTATTTTTCCTTGAACTTGATATAGATGTCCTTGTAAGATTATGATTACTATTACTATTACTGTTTTTCCTTGAACTTGATATAGATGTCCTTGTAAGATTATGATTACTATTACTATTACTGTTTTTCCTTGAACTTGATATAGATGTCCTTGTAAGATTATGATTACTATTACTATTACTGTTTTTCCTTGAACTTGATATAGATGTCCTTGAAAGATTATTATTACTACTATTTTTATTTATAATTGGCTGACTACTATTGATATTTCTTAATGAATTTTTATCAAAGGTCATTGAAGATCTTTTCAAAGAGATATTACTCAATAGATTATTTTCACTACTAACGTAAAGATAAGAATATATATTATTTGGATCTCTATAATGTATTTTACTATTTAAATTATTTATATCTTCAGTACTATTGTTATTTGATTTTACTTTCATTTGGAAACTTTGATTTTTCGTGATAGTTTCTTTATCCGAAAAGCTATTTCTTCTATACGGTTTTTTCTTCGTAACTAAAATCCATCCAGAGTTATGGATATCTTGATTTTTTGATGAAGATGTTATTCGATTAATATCTTCATTATGAATTAAGCTTTGTTCAGAAATAGATTTTTTTGGTTTTACCGTATTACTATTAGGAAGAAATGATGAAAGTTTTAATTTATTTAATTTTGATGTAATTGTCTCTTTATTATTAAATGAAGTTGAATTTATACATAGAATTTTATTCACATTATTTTTATAAAACAAATTGGTATCCGAGGTAAGTTTTCTTAAATTTTTCACTGGATTAAAATTTAATTTTAAAATATTAGTTTCAGAAAAAGCACTTTTTCTTTTTAAATTTGGTTTATTTTTTTTAGTATTATTTATATGATTTACCTTAATATTTTTATTTTCAATATTTTCATTTTCAATATTATTATTAATATTATTATCTTTTTGATAATCTAATGAATCAGTTATTATTCCTTTATTTGGAATATTTCTTATTTCTTTTGTATCTATTTTACTTATATCATGAATTGATGATTCATTTACATTATCGTTGTTTTCAATAAGTGAAATTTTTGAATTATTAGATATTTTATCATCAATTATTCTTTTGATAGTAACTTCTAATCGTTTTTCATACAATTTTGCTTGCATTGATTCTGGTTCTGAATCATTTGGAAGTTTAAATGATTTTTTAAAATAACTAAATTTATTATCATTATCTCCAGAAAGTATAGTCTTTTTTTTTTGACATGATATAATAAAATAATTTCCTACTAAGTCTAATTTTATATTTTTTTTTGAAATTCCACAGATATTAATAATTATCATATATTCATCTTCTTTTGTTACAAAAGTAGCTTTAGACCCAATCTCAGATTTTTGACTATGGTTTTGATTACTTTGTGAAAGTCTCATCTTCTTCTTTTTATAATATTCTGCTATACTGGATATTGTACAATCATTTAATTCATTAGCGATATTTTTATTAATAACGCTATTTTTACCTCCATTTCCAAGTGTTTTAAATGTTAAGCCATTCTTTATTAAATTTTGTTTCATATTTTTTTTTTCTTTCTAATTTATATATATTTGGAAATAAATAAATATAATACTATCTATTTTCTTTTTTATTATTTTAACTCTTTAACTTCTTTATAAAAAATAATTATTATTATAATTATTATTAATTGAAAAAAACATTTTATTATCTTTTTAAAATCATTATATTATATTATTAATATATATACAAAAAAAAAAAAAAAGAAAAAAAAAAAAAAAAAAAAAAGGAAAGAGAAAAAAAAAGTATTGTATATTTTTTTTACTAGTCATTTAGTAGAAGTAAAATTTTTCTATTTTACTAATTAACAATTTATGTTGATTGTTTCCAATAAAATAGTATAATTAAAATATTTATTATTACTTTAATTGATATTTTCATAATATTTAATGATTTTTAGATAAAATATGTTATATCTTAATCAATAATGAATAAAAATTATTTAATAAGCTTTTTAAATAAGATAATGCAATTTAATTAAATTACTATTAAATTATAATTATAGTAAATTCAATTTATTAAAAATCAAATACATTTCATTTATTATTTCAATTAGATATATTATTATTGGCAAATTTTTAAAAAAAAATTGATATAAATGATTTCTTTTTTCTTCTTAAAACAAATATTTCTATATATTAATAATTAAAAAACAGACACATTACTTAATACAGATGTTTTTTATTTATCTTAACAATAATGTAAAAATACCTACATCATACATAATCAAACTTCTCGTTTAATGTAAATGACAATCTTTATAGAATTTAATAATAATAATAATAATTATGATAATAATAATATGCTTTTTTTTTTTTTTTTTTTAAATAAATAAATAAATAAAATAATATATATTAAGATTTAAAATTAAATATTTTAAAAAAAATATTATAAAAAAAAGATTTAAACCAAAATTTTTTTATAATAAAAAAAAAATAATATATTAAAGTAAATTAAACCAAAAAGTTTAAAAAAATGTAACATAAAATTTTTTTATTATTATTAATTAGATTTGATAATATTCATAAACATATTATAAAATAAAATTTATACTATATTACATAAATTTTTTTTAAAAAAAGAGTATATTTAATATAGTTATTTTAATATAATTTTACTTTTACTTAAGTTTTTGATTATGATGTTAATTATTGATAAAAAATGATTTTATTTAATAAATTTATATTTTATTATAGTATTTATAATATTTAGTATTAAATCTATATATTTTAAATGGAGAAACACTGTAAATTTTATAAAGCAGCTTATAAATTTTAAAAATATGATTAAAAAAGTTAAAAAATTTAATATTAAAAAAATACCATTGATATATTTTTTTATCATTATATTATATATATATTCTATATCATCTTTAATTTTTTTTGACTTTATAAAAAATTTTATAATCATTTTGGATATTCTATATTATAATAGAAATAGCAAATTAATACTTTTATATATATAATATATAAAAATATAAAGATTCTCTTATTCCCTCAACAGATTTTTAAATTTTTCTGAAAAAATATATTAAATATATATAATTTTTTTTAAAAAATATGTATACATTTGTAATAATTTTATGTATATATTTTTAATAATTTAAAAATGTATCAATATAGAATTAATTAATTTTTTAATTTAAAGAAAATTTTTAATTCTTTTCATTAACATATTCTTTAAAGGAAAAGAACCGCAAAAAATGGAAGAAACTAGCAATAATATTAATTTTGATATTAATAATATTAAATATGAAAATAAAAATGAAATTATCAATATCTTAAAGAAATTAATGCAATTTTCTCAATTGTAAATAATAAAATTCTAATTTTTTTATTTAATATAACAATATAAAAAAAAAAATGTTATTAATAAAAATTGTTTTATTAACAATATAAAACAGATTGGAAGAATGGAATAAGAATAATATTCTATTAAATCAAGAAATTATGAAAAAAAGCAGTAAATAATTAATTAAATTAGTTAATTTATTATTATTTATTTATTAATAATATATGTTAACATTATTAATTATATATATATATATATGTAGTAATATATAATAAAACTCAAGTTTCAAATTCATTTTTATTGAAATGTAATTATACATTTATTTATATTAATAATAAATTATAATTTCTTTTAAAATAATTTCAAATTAAATAGAAATTGTAACTAATAATATCTAATAATATTAAAAAAATTTTTTTTACTCAACTTAATTAGTTCATGAAATTCTACTAAACATGTATTCTCTGAAAACAGAAATTTCAACAAAAATTAATAATATTAATTATCAAGTATAAAATTAATAATTGATATGTATATATTAAATATCATAATTTTATAAATTAATTTAAAAACTAAATTATTTATTTACATATAATTTTGATAATAATAATAATAATAATAATAATAATAATAAAAGGATAAAGAAGAATTAAATTTAACTACAGATATTTTTGAAACTATTTCAGTATTTATTGAAATGTTTGAAAAAGAGTATTCTTTGAAGGTAAAGTATAATAGAAATGATAAAAAATAATAATTAATTAATTAATTATTTATATATAATAAATATATAAATTATTTCTTTTTAAATAATATCATATATACTTTTTACAGGAAACAATAATAGCAGATATATTAAATAGAACACTTAAAAAAGAAGAACTTGAAACTAATTACTCACTTATTACAAATGAACCATATATTGATTATGAAAATTTAACTACAAATCTTAAAAATAAAAATTTAATATATCAATTATTAATAAATTCAGTGCAATAAAAAAAAAAAATTCAAATATATTACCTTTATTTAAAAAGTTTATTTTCAGAACTTCATATATATATTTATTTAATTTATGTATTATAAAATAATTTATTATTTATTCACTTATTTTTTAACATTTAAAAAGATTCATAATAAATAATAAAAGTTTTATCTTTTTCGTAGTTCTTTCTTATTATTGAAAAATATAATTTAAAATTTAATATATATTATCATTTCTTATTCAACCGTTATTTTCATTATATGTGTTTACTATTTACTATCTTTTTATTTATAATAAAAGCTTAAAATATTTTTAATATTAATAAAAGCCATTTTAAATTAATTAATATAATAATTTATATTATAAAATTTGTATTTTTTATTTATTTATTTTTACTAATTGTTAAATAAGTAGATAAATAAACTATATATTAATCTATATATTCTATATACTTTTATTTTTTTATAATTATATTTAATAATTATATATTACATATATATAATAAATAAATAAATAAATAAATAAATAAATAAATAAATAAATAAATAAATAAATAAATAAATAAATAATATATAAAGATTTTCTTTTGTTTTTTTATCAATTATCTATAATTTTATACTATACAATAATTTTGCTATTTTAAATACTTTTTTTTTTACATATACATTATAATTTACATATTTAATAATAATAATTACAATAATAGTGGGAAAAATAATTAAATATAAATAAAGTGCAATTATAATTAATTTAAATATATACAATGGATTAAAGTTAAATATATATATATTGTAATGTTTTGTAATGGATTTATATATATATGTATTTAAAAAATTATTTGCATAACTTAAAGATACTAATATTCGTTAATTTAATATTGATAATTATTTTTTTTTTAGCTTTAATTTTTGCTTTGCTGTTGATACTATTATTATTATTATTATTATTATTATTATTATTATTATTATTATTATTATTATTATTATTATTATTATTATTATTATTATATTTCTTTTTAATTAGATTAAATTACTAAATTACTAACAAACAATAACAACGCCAATACACACTAAAATCAATGATACTAAGTTTTCAAGTCTAAATAAGTTTTCACCAAGAAGGATACCAGAAAAAAAGGTACCAAATATAGGAATTAAGAAATTAAAGAAAGAAATTTTACCAACATTATTAAATTTTATTAAAGTATTCCATATTGGGAAAGCGACTGCAGCAATTAAACCCATATGAAGCATTAAAAAATAACCTAATATTGATATAGAAGTATATGGTTTTTCTGTAAATTGAGGATCTGGTGTAGGAGGTGAAAAACAAACCCAGACTATTGCAAGAATATCAAGTAATAGTGATCCAATTAACATTTGGTAACCTGTAATAAGAATAATATCAACTTTCTGTTTATCTTTATTTTCCTTTGTAAATTTATTCCATTTGTAAAGAGAACCTGTATTATTGATAATTTTAACTAATATATTATTAACAGCAGTCAGTAAACAATTACAAATCATGAGACCTTCACCATTCAAAGTAAAACCAAATTCAAATGTGTCACTTTTACCAAGAATATTATCAAATCCTAAATTAATAATAATAACACCAGAAAATCCTACAAGACAACCAATGGCTTTACGAGTAGTAATTCTATCATTTTTAAAAAGACAATGAGCCATAATAACTGTGAAAAAGGTATTACAAGAATTAATAACAGAATTTTTAACTCCTGTAGTATGTCCTATTCCAGCATAAAAAACAATATACTGAATGGTTACATTAATAATACCTAAAGTTAAAATATCTGGCATCAGTTTCATAGTAGGTAACATAATTTTCTTTTTAACTACAGAATAACCTACAACAATTAATATCCCAGAAATAGTAAATCGAATACCAGCAAATAGAAACACTGATTTTAAATCATTTTTATTTATATGAAATTCATCATAGCCAAGTCTACTTATAGAATATGCAGAAGCCCAATATAACATACAAATTATAGACAAAACGTAAATATTAAGTTTTTTAGTAAATATTGCTTTAACACGGCTTTCTTTGATAGTAACGGGTTTTAATATATCTTTATTTGCACATTGTAACTCTATAATTTTTTTATCCTCTTCTGGGATATTTATTTTTGTTGAATCAATATCGTTATTTAGCTTAGAAGGATCCTTATTTTGTTCATCAGCAACAGCAGTAGTATCTTTTACATCAACTGCTACACTAGTTTGTTGAATAGGTTCTGTATCATCAACTATCACAGTTTTTAGAATGGTTACCATTTTTTTTTTTTTTTTGTTATTATTTTGGCAGTTTCCTTTATTATATATATATTAATATTAAAGATTTTATGATTTCTCTATTTTAAATAAATATAACTTTATTTACTTATTTACATAATTATATATGATTATATAAGTCTATAAAACAATAAATGTATATTATATATATTTCTAATATAATATATATATATTTAACAGTATTTGTACTACGATAGTTTCGATAATCAATATTTTATATATATAATAATAATTTTAATTACTTATTAGTTATAGTTTTTTAGAAAAGTACAATAAAAAATTAAAAAATAAAAATATTATATAATTATTAATATTTATATATTAATTTAAAGATAAAATAAAAAATGACAGAAATTTTTCTTTTTTTCTTTTTAAATACTTTTTCAGATTTAAAACTTTTACTAATTAAATATTTGATCTTTTTTTTTTTTTATTAATCTAAATATATATATTTTTAAGAAAAAAAAAGGAATGATACTATTATATTTATAAAATAAATAAATCTATATATAAAAGTAATCCTGTCATTCATATCTATAAATAAAAAAATGTTGTAAGTATTCCTTATTATTTTAGTACAACCAAAACGATAATTATATGAATTAAGGTTAAAATAATAAATTATCATTATTTTAAATTTATACGATTTTTTTATTTTTTATTAATTATTTTTTATTTAATTTTAATTTATTTATTTATTCATTTTTATATTATTATTTATTTGTTTATATACTAATTTATTTATTTAATTTCTATTGGCTTTTTTTTTTCTTATAAAAGATATATAATAAAGTTAATTTTTTATAGAATGAAAAGTAGTAGTTTAATTTATTTTTAAATATTGCACAGGGAAAAAATTTCAATATTTAAAAATACTTTAAACTTTTTTTTAGAATGTAAAATAGTTGGTAAAAAATTAAATAAATTATATTATAATAACAATAAATAATAAATAAATAAGTATATAAAAATAAAGTTCATGTTAAATATATATATAAAAATTGGCATGGGATTCATTATAATAAAAAAAAGTTTTATTATTAATTGAATTGTACAACCTTTTTTTTTTTTTTCTATAATTTATTATTTTTAAAATTCTATTATTAACAATTACTATGATATATAATTTATTTTATTAATTATTTTTATTGACATTTGATTATCATTATAAAAAAATTTTTATTCTATTTTTTTTTTTTTTAGTTAATTTTATTTTATTTTTTTTTTTTTTTTTTTTTTTTTTGATTATTTTATTTTGTTTTAATTTTTTTTTTAATAAATAATTTTTTTTCAGCAAACAATTATAACACCTATACATACTAAAATTAAAGCAATTAAATTCTCTAATTTGAAAAGATCTTCTCCTAAGAAAATACCAGATAATAATGTTCCAAATACAGGAATAAGGAAACGGAAAAAGGCAATTTTTCCAACTTTATTAAATCTTAATAAAGTATTCCATATTGAGAAAGCTACTGCTGATAATAAAGACATATATATTAATAACAAGTAACCAGATATGCTAACATTTTTATATTGTTCTTCATTACTTCCTTCATTTGGTTTTAATGGTGAAAATATTAACCATATTAATGCAATAAAATCAATAATTAAAGCACCAAGAAACATTTGATAACCAGTAATCATGATAATATCTGGTTTCTTTCTTTCAACTTTTTCTTCATCTTTATCTCTTAAAGATTTAAATATTGAACCTTTAGCTGTTAAAATTTTTACAATAATGGTTGAGGTAGCTGACATTAAACATGATAACATAAGAATACCTTCACCATTTAATGAAAAAGATATATCAACTTTTTGACCATCTTTATTTGTACCAAATATAGCACCACCTACATTGATGATAATGACACCTAAAATACCCACAATACAACCAATAGCTTTTCTAACAGTAATTTTATCATTTTTAAACATGAAGTGTGCAAATACTACTTGAAGGAATGTACTTAAAGAATTAATAATTGATGATTTAACACCAGTAGAATTACTAAGACCAAAGTAAAAGAATATATATTGTAAAGTAATACCAATAATACCTAATATAATTATATCTGGTAATTGTTTTAATTTTGGTACAATAAATTGTTTTTTTACTATGCAATAAAAAACAATAATTAATAAACCAGCTAAAGTAAATCTCATACCAGCAAATAAAATAATTGATTTTAAATCTTTTTTATTAATATGAAATTTCTCATAACCTAATTTTACACTTGGAAATGCACTACCCCATAAGAAAGTACATGTTATAGCAAGAACATATAACCAGAAACGATTGACACATATTTTTCTTAAACGACTATCTTCAACTTGTTCGCCTTTTTTTATACTATTTTCTTTCTTTTCTTGAATGTCCTTATCTTTAATTTCATTTAGAGAAATGTCTGTAATTTCTTTTTCATTAACCTTAATTGAAATTTCATTATTTGAAGACATTTTTTGCTTTAAAATAGATATAAATATGAGATAAATGTAATAAAATCTATATTGAATTTATAAATTTTTTTAATATTTTTTAATATTTTTTTTAAAAAAAAAAATTAATAAAATGAAAAAAAAAGAATACTTTAAATTATATATTAAATATATTATTATATATGTGAAATTTAAATCTTTTATATTTAATATTAATGAAAATTTTAAAATTTACTAGTTTTTTTTTTTTTTTAAATGATACTGTTTTATATTATCTTACTTTTTTAATTATAAAATAATTTTTTAATATTATTATAGAGGAAAAATGTATTATATTATTTTTTGTAAATCTTTTAAAATTCAAAAAATAATATGAAATTATGAATTTTGGAATTAAAAATTAAATTTTGAAATCTGAAATTTTAAATTCTAAATTTTTAATTTTAAATGTAAAATTTCAAATATTTATATATATATTTATTTATTTAAATATTATTTCATTTATTAATAGTTAATAAGTTTTTAATTTTAAAGATCTTAAAATAAAATTTAAAATCTTTTACTTGTTTTTTTCTTTTCTTTTTTTTTTTTTTTTATAAAAAAAATTTTTTTATGAAAAAAAAAAAAAAATGTTAAAAAGTATTTGATAAAAAATTATACAGAATTATACAGAATTAATTCATTCCAAATCATTTCCTTTATCTAAAAAAAAAAATATTTAAAGATATAGATTATATAATCTATTAATTTATTTTGTGGCGTAGAATTATATCGATTTTATATAAATTCACATGTATTTCACATTAAGCATTACATAATTATATGTAAAAATAAAATAAATATCAATCAATATATAATATTTGTAATTATTATTTATATAATTATTTTTTTTCATTTATTATTATTATTTATTATTACTAATTTATTAAAAGAAATATATTTTTATTTATATTTCTTTACTTTTAATAATAAAACTATATAATAAATATTAAAAATTTTTAATATTAATTATTCTTTAATATTTTTTTTTTTATATAATTATATATATATATTTTTTTAAAAAAAAAAAATTAATAATTGTTTATGTATTAAATTAATTCATAATTAATATATTTACATTTATTATTAATATATTAAATACATTTATTATTAATATATAATTTATATTATTTTTTAGATATTTTTTATAATATAATAAAAATATTAAAAAAAAAAAAATTTTATAAATTTTTTGTAAAATTTAAATAGAAGCAAAATAAAACAATAATAAAGTGAAATCCATTCATAATAACAAAAATAATAATCATTAATAATAATTAATTAAAAAAAGCAAAAAATAGATTTTTACATATAAAATTTAAAACATTAGAAAATTATATCTAATTAAAAGCAATTGTATATTTATATATTTATGATTTTATATAAATATTAACTGAAAAAAGAAAAAGAAAAAGAAACATCATTTGAAATATTTTTTAATAAGTAATAACAGAATAAAAATTTGTATATACTCCATGAAAATATAAATATAATTTAATAAAAACAACAACAATTTATAATGACCACTAAATTACAAAAAAATAGACCAGCTGGTAATATTTCATATAAATATTTTATATATTTATATATTTCTTTTTTTTTTTTTTTATTCAGTGTATATAGTAAATAAATAATATAATAATAATAAAAATAATAATAATAATAATATAAAGAAAAATGATTCTCAGTAAACGAAATTATTATTATTATTATTATTATTATTATTATTATTATTATTATTATTTTTTAATATTTTTTTATTAAATGAAAAACTAAAAATTTTATTTTGTTTTTTCTTTATAAAATAATTCTTCAAATTAATTCTATTAATATTATATTTATAAAAATTTTATTATAAAAATAAATAAAAAATCTTTATTAAGACACTGCTTTTAAGCAACAAAAATTGAAGTCATGGCAACCATTACTCACTCCTAAAAATGTAATACCTATCTTTTTAATAATTGGAATATTGTTTTTACCAATTGGTATCGCACTTTATTTATCTTCTGAATCTGTTAAAGAAATTGTACTTGATTATACAAATTGTAGCAAAGGAGTAGCACCTCCAGTTCCAATCCAAAGATGGACATATGATGAAGCAAATAAAATTTGTACTGTTTACTTTAAAATTTTTGAAGTGTATGAAAAACCAGTTTACTTATATTATAGGTTAACAAACTTTTATCAAAATCATAGAGATTACACAAAGAGTTACTCTCCAGAACAATTAAAAGCAGGAACAATTTATACTAATAAAGGTGAAATTGAATCTAAATGTAGTCCATTAGATTTTGATAAAAAAACGGGTAAACAATACTATCCATGTGGTTTAATAGCAAATTCATTCTTTAGTGGTATTTAAAAAAATTTTTTTTAATTATTATAAAAAAAGATATATATTTATATATATTTATATTTATATTATAGTTATATTTTTATTATATTTATATTGTTTATTTATTTTTTTATAAAATATTAAAAAATGTGTATTAAATGAACTTATTTAAAATATAATGTATAAAATAGACACCTTCTCTCCTTTAAATAAATATGATGATAATGATGTAAGTACAGGAGAACAATATATTTTTACAGAATCTGGTATTTCTTGGAGTTCTGATAGAGATAAATACAAAAATATAGATGTTAATTCACTTACAGATGATCAATTAAATTCATTAATTCCACCAAAAAATTGGCAAAAAGATTTCCCACAATATAAGAATGGTTACACACGTGAAAACTTCCCAAAATTAGCAGATATGGAACGTTTCCAAGTATGGATGAGAGTTGCTGGTCTTCCAAACTTTAGAAAACTTTATGGACAAAATAAAATTCAAAATTTATACACAGGTTTATATTCTATTGAAATTTATGATGGTAAGAATTAAATGCCTTTTATTATTATTATTATTATTATTATTATTATTATTATTATTATTATTATTATTTATTATCTGATATGAAATAATTAATATATTGCTAATAATTGTTTTACCAAATAATTACTAATTCTTTATTATTATATATAACTATTAATTATTAATAACTAATAATAAATTAATTTTTATATTTATACATATACTATTTAATAAAAAAAAGTATATGATGTTGATGGCTTTGGAGGAACTAAATCAGTTATTATCAGTAATGTTTCTGCTTTTGGAGGAAAGAATCCATTCCTTGGTATTGGATATATTATTATTGGTGGAATAAGTTTATTATTAGGTATTATATTCCTAATAAAGAATATGATTAATCCAAGAAAATTAGGAGATACAAATTATCTTAGTTATAAAACTCAATAAATAATAATATATATGTACCTATTTATTTATTTGAAATGTAAGATATATATATAAAATTAAAAAAAAAAGAAAGAAATTAAAAAAAAAATAAAAATAAAAATAAAATAAAATAAAATAAATAAATAAATATAATAAAAAAATAACAGTAACAAAAAAATAAAAAAAAAATATTAAATAAAAATATATAAAATGAAAAAAAAAAGTTTTAATAACACAATAGAAAAAATAAGATCCTTTTTTCTTTTTTATTTTTTATTATTTGGTTTCTTTTATTATTCAATAAATATACTACTCAATAATTTTTGTTTTAAAAAGATTAAGATTAGATATTATTTTTTATTTTTATATATTATTTTTAATTTTTATATATTATTTATTTATTTATTTATTTATTTATTTATTTATTTATTTATTTATTTATTTAGTTATTTATTTAGTTATTTATTTAGTTATTTATTTATTTATTTATTTATTTATTTATTTATTTAGTTATTTATTTATTTATTTAAAATAATAATATATTTTAAGGTTAAGCAAAATACAAATATTAATTTTTAAAATTTAGATTGTTTTTTTTTTTAAAAAAAAAAAAAATTTAAAAATTATTATAGTAATAATATGTCTTCTATAATAAATCTTTCAAAAACTACTTTAACTAATAAAACTTTAATTAATTGTACATTTACAAAAAGTTTTTCAATGTTAAGTAAGAATACTTTAAAAACTAATGAAAAAAAGAAGACTTTAAAAACAACAAGTCTTTTATCAGATAAAAAGAAGTTTAGTACATCAAAAGTTTCAAATTCCAAAGAAAGTGTAAATAATTCTTTATCTAAAAAAAGTTTATTAACTAAAAAATCAAGTAAAAACATGTCAACAAAATCAGATAAAGATGAAAAAATAGTTTCCATTAATTTTGAAGTTTTTGGAAAAGTTCAAGGTTTTTTTTTAAAAATATATATATATATATATATATTTTTACAAAAAAAAAAAAAAAGAAAAGAAAATGGAAAATCCATTTTAATATATTTAATATTGTTAATTTAATTTAATACTTAAAATAAATAGGTGTATTTTTCCGTAAATATACTAAATTAGAAGGTAAAAAACTTGGTTTAAGAGGTTGGTGTATGAATACAACAAAAGGCACAGTTCAAGGTCTTGCAACAGGAAAAGAATCACAAATTGAAAAATTGTAAATTTAATAACATTTTATTTATTATAAAAATATATTTATTATATAATGTATTATTAATTATTTATATAATTTCTGACTTTTTTTCCTTTCTTTTTTTTTTAGTAAAACTTTCCTTCAAACAAAAGGTTCACCGAAAAGTAGAATTGATCATGCTGAATTTTCTATTAGTGATAAAGAAGCTACTGAGACAGATTTCGTAGTTTATCGTTGTTAAATCTATTAATTACAGAATAAAATAAAATAAAATAAAGTAAAATGAAATGATAAAAAAAAAAAAAAATAAAAAATAAAAAATAAAAAATAAAAAATAAAAAATAAAAAATAAAAAATAAAAAATAAAAAATAAAAAATAAAAAAAAAATAAGAAAAATAAAAAAAAAATAAAAAAAAATAAAAATTCGAAATGTATGAAATGTAAAAATTAAAAATTAAATATTTGAAATTAATTTTAAAAGTAAATAAATGTAAAAAGTAATTTAAGCATAATATATATAATAATAAAATAGTAGATAATAAAACTAAATTAAAAGGAAATAAATTTAATAAATATAAAATTACTAAATTTCTAAATTTTATAATATTTTAATTTTTATATATATTATTAAATAAAAAAAAAATTAAAATACAAAATAATAAAAAATTTTACTTTAAAACAATTGAATATTATTGATTATATAAATAAAATTTATTATTATTATTATTATTATTATTATTATTATTATTATTATTATTATTATTATTTTATGTATAAAATTTTTATATATATACATTGTTAAATAATTTAAATATAAAAATGAATGTTTTGTGTTTTATATTTAAATATATGTTTAACTAAATAATGAATTTTTTTTTATAATATTATTTTTATTAATTAATATTAATAATGATATAATGATATATTTCTTTTTATGGAATAAATATAAAAATGCTTATATAGAAAGAAAAATTTAAAAAAAAATTTTTTTGAAGTAATTATTGAATTTTATTGTTTTTAAGCGTCTAAGACCTCACTGTTATTGTTAGAAAGTTCATGATCAATTAAAGAAGCATCATCATCAATATCTATATTAATGGCATTGTCATCACTTTCAAGATGATCAAGTTCTTCGTTTTCATCTAATTCATGCCATTCAACATCATAATCACGGTTGTGTTGACGATTCTTACGAACTGAAAATAATGCAACACCAGCAACTAAACAAACACCAAGGAATGAAAATGATAATCTAAAATTATATTTAATATCATAATTAAAATATATATATAAATAAATTATTAGAAATACAAAACATTTTTTGTTTATAATAATATTATATATATAATTTTATAACTTTATATTTTATATATATTTAATATCTATTAAATATAAAATACATTTCAAATATAAACTTACATCTTTGATACATTAGAACTACTATCTGGTATATTACTGTCAGATAATTTTTTTTGACCCTTTGCATAATCAAATGAATCATCCTATATTTTATTGTAATATTAATAATAATTGTTTACAATTAATTTTTTTTTCAAAACATTACATAAATATATATATATAATAAAATAAAATAAAATATAAAAAAAAAAAAAAAAAAAAAAAAAAAATTAATAATAAAATAAAGTAGTTACCAAGCTTGCCTTTTCTTCAACATGAATATCTATTATGGAATTATACATAGCTAATGATTCTTCTGGTAAATCAATTGGAACCATATGACTTCCATTAGTCAAAAGAATATAAGTTAAATTTCTTTCAGATTGATAAAGTCCATTAATTTTTCCATTAACAACCCAATCAATATAATCATTCTAATTCAATAATATGAATAATAATAAAATATTTAATATATTTAATTTTTTTTTTATTACTACATATTATTATTATTATTATTATTATTATTATTATTATTATTATTATTATTATTATTATTATTATTATTATTACTACTTCTACTACTACTATTATTATTATTATTACTCACTTGAAAACCTTTAACACCATTCCATGTCAAATTGTCAATCATCATTTCAATACCAACATGATTACAAATAAGATCTTTATCACCTCTATTTTAAATATAATTTTTAGTTATTATTATTAATTATTAATATTAATAAAGTTAATAATATGAAATAATATTAATTAAATAAAATATTAAATATATATATTATTCTTACACAAAAAGAGTAACTTTTATATGTTCTAAAATTTCTGGCAATAACTATTTTTTCCATTAAACATTAAAATTAATTAGATAAGGAACAAATGCTAATAATAATTATAATAATAATAAGATATTATTTCAAACTAAAATATTTCTATAATTACTGTATAAGATGGAGGGCTACTATCTCCAGAAAGAGCAGAAGAAACTCTTGAAGTACATTCGGTCCATGTATGTGGTGTTGATTGAACATGTAAAGCTTGAATAACGTCTTGTCTCTGTAAAGTATTATATAAAAATGAAAATTAATATTTTATACATACTTTTATTTATTTATTTATTTATTTATTTATTTATTTATTTATTATTATTATTATTATTATTATTATTATTATTATTATTATTATTATTATTATTATTATTATTATTATTATTATTATTATTATTATTATTATTATTATTATTATTATTATTATTATTATTATTATTATTATTATTATTATTATTATTATTATTATTATTATTATTATTATTATTATTATTATTATTATTATTATTATTATTATTATTATTATTATTATTATTATTATTATTATTATTATTATTATTATTATTAAATAATATTTTTTTTTTATTTTTTCGATATTAGTTTTTAACTTTTCATTTAAGTTTGATTTTTATTATAATTTTTATTTTTTTTTTTTTATTTTATTTTAATTATATATATATATATTTATATTTATATTTATATTTATATTTATATTTATATTTATATTTATATTTATATTTATATTTATATTTATATTTATATTTATATTTATATTTATATACTATTATAACTTATAAATTTTCGAATTTCTTACTCTTAAATATTTAGTCATGGCATTAAGAGTTAAAGGCCATGAATATAAACCACAACCACCTTTATTATCATTATCTCTTAAACGAATATCATACATATTGATACAAAATTGTCCACTTTAAAAAAAAAATATATATATATATATATAATTAATTATAAATACAATCGGTATTATAATATTATTTATTAATAATTATATATAAATAAAAATTAAAAAAAAAAAAAAAAAAAAAATAAAAAAAATAAAAATAACTTACTTCGCAGTTGACCCATTTAAAATAGTATCTAAAATATATTCACATTGATAATTCTTAATTTTATCTGATTTTTTGTATTCATCAGTACATTTTTCAACAAGTTGCTTAGTTTTCAACTAAATTGAAATAATTATATTGATTAAAAATAGATTAATAGTTTATTTTTATTTATAGAATATTAAAACAATATTATATATTAATATAATTTAATCTTACTAAAGAATTTTCATTTAAAAGGTTATTATCAGTAGAATATTTAAGATAACCTTGATACTTTATTTTATATAAATTTTTTTTTTTTATTTTTGTTAATTTTTATTATTTAATAATAATAATTATTATATTAATTTATTTTTATTTTTATTTTTATTTTTATTATGATTATTATTATTATATTTACTTGTCTTAATGGGTCAATCCAACCATTACCAATTGCAATTCCCTTTAAATTAATCTATAATAAAATGATCAATTAATAAAAAATTTAATAAAAAAAAAATAATAATAATGTTATGAATAAATAAATACCATTTCTCCATTGACTGGATTGTTAATTAAGTTTGACGCTATATAAGGTATATACGTTCCAGCAAAACTTTCACCAGCAATATAAATCTATGATGATATTTATTATTATTATTGAGTATTATTATTATTGAGTATTATTATTATTGATTATTATTATTATTGATTATTACTATTTATTAATTAATTATCATTAATAATTATTAATTATTATAATTTATTACTATGTATTATTATTATTATATATTTACTTCTGCGTTTTTATATTGAGGGAAAACTTTAAAAAATTGACCTAAAAAAGTATTGAAATCTTTTGCCACTGCAACTTCACTTCTAGGAATATCATTATTTTTCGTATAACTAAAGCCAGTACCAGTTGGTTGGTCCACTTTTAATTAATAAATAAAAAAAAAATAATATTTTTATAAATTTAAAATCTAATAATAATAATAATAATAATAATAATAATAATAATAATAATAATAATAATAATAATAATAATAATAATAATAATAATTTAAAATAAAAATAATACTATACCATATACTATACTAGAATGTTTATTCCAGTTATATGGATTACGAATAATTTCATCATTTTCATCAAAAGTATAAGGACCATTCTCCATAAAAACACCATCCATACTTAAATATGTATTAAATAAAAGAAAATTTTATTAATTAAAAAAATATAAATTTATGTATATTTATAAATTTACAAAATTATATATATTAAATATTATATAATACCTCGAACTTTTTCAAAAAAAAAAAAAACAATATATATATTGTTAAATAATAATATATTAATTAATATTTATAAAATATTTATATATTTAATTAAAATTTTTATAATATTTATTATTTTAAAATTTACCATCCTGGACCTTTTTCAATTTTTTTTTAAAAAAAAAATTATAAATATTATGAACAAATATTTATTACATTAATATATAATTATAATGTATTGTTATTAATAAAGTATATTCTTATTATACCTCCATTTAACCAAATGGTTAATATTTCCCTATCTGAAGTTGCCTTTTCCTCCTTATCAAAAAGCCAGAAAAATACATATGTATTTGTTCTTATAGGAATTAAACTATAAACAACATTATATATATATTATAATAATTATTGAAATTATTAATAATATTATTCTTTAATTATTAATAGAATATAAAAAAAATAAAAATAAAAAATATATATTATATTTCAACTTACCCAGCATGTTGAGTGATATTTGAAGTATCTATATCCGGGATTTTTGATACAATGAATTCCTCAGCTTATAATGTTTAAGATTTAATATTAGAATATAATAAAAATAATTTTTCAAAATTTTCTATCAATATAAAATATTCCATTTTAATTTATATAACTTTTAATAACATTACTTGTAAATAATATCATATTTTAATTACCTTTCGGAACTTCTGGTAAATCTGTTAATTGTGCTTTTACTAATATTGAAATTAGTATAACAATTAAATATATAATACTGATATTCATATTTATTGCTATTTTTTTTATTTTATTAATAGAATTTGATTTTATATGTTATTATTTTTATTTAATTATTTATTTATTGATTGATTATTTATTAATAATATTTTTATTACTAATAAATAATTATTATATTTTTTTATAAAAAGAAATTGTCTATTATATCATATAATTATATGAATTTTATTTAAAATACAATTATTGGATTTTTTATTTAATAATATTTCATTATGCTTTTAATAAATTTTAATATATTTTATTTTGGTTACTCATTAAATTTTGTATTTTATTTTTTCTTATAACTTGTATTTTATTTTTTCTTATAACTTGTTATTAAATTTATCTCTTATTTCTTCTTTTCTATTTATATATATATATAATTTGTTTTTTTATTAAATTTATTTAATTATATATTTAAATTATTTCTTTTTTTTTTTTTTTTTATTTTACTTTTTTATATTATTATTTTTTTTTCTTTATTATTTTTTAAAAAAAAATTTCAAAAAATTTTTTCTTTATTTCATTTTATTCATATTTTTTCCTTATTATTTATTTAATATATAAAACTAATTAAATTTTATATTAAATAACATCCATATATAAACTTTAATTAATATTTTTACTTATTAGTTTTTGTTTTTTTTTGTTTTTTTTTTTATTTTATTTTATGTTTTTTTTTTTTTAATATAATTATTATTATTATTTTTACCTATTTTCAATTTTTTTTTATATTGAATAATTAATAAACCATTTACTTTAATTAATAAATACTAAAACTATATAATATTTTCATGTATGTACATGTACATTAATCATTTTTTAAAATAATTCTAGATTAATTAATTTTTTTTAAGATTAATTAATAATTAATTAATTATTGAATTATTAAATATTTTTAATAAATTAAATATATATATGTACCATTTATATCTTTTATTTTATTTATATCTTTTATTTTTGTTTTTACTTTAGTTTGTTTTATTTGTTTTTTTTTAGTTTTCATAGCCATTTAAATAAAAATTGATAATTTTTTATTATAATTTTTTGGGATTTTTATACAACTAAATAAATATATTACTAAAGAAAATTGGCATATTTTATATAATAATATATAAATAAAAATAATATATAAACATAATATTTAAAGTAAAATATAAAAAAATTAATTAGCCTTTTAAATATAAGTATTTAGTTACATTCGTTTATTGAGCATTAAAAAGTTTAATTAATATATATAATAATTTATGTTAAATAATAATAAAGTAATTAAAGAAAAGTTAACTACATATTAATTTAAATTTTTAATTTTATTTTATTATTATTAAATTCAAATCATTTACATTTTTTGATTATATATTTGCCAATTATGGTAAAAATAAGATTTTAAAGTAAATAACAATAATTTATATATTTTTTAAATTTACTTTTTATAATTTAAAAATTGAATAAAAAATTCAAAATTTCTTATTATTATAATAATAATCATAACAATATATACTTTCACTTTCATAGTTTCATAATTAAAATTAATATAAATATATATTAATCAAATTCTAATAAAAATATATATTTATATTTTTATATTTTTAAACTTAGGGATTTATAATAAAGTTTATTTCCTATTATTATAAATCCCTAAGTATTATTTTTTATATATTCTTTGTTGTTGTTTTATAATAAAATAATATAAAAAAGAAATAAATATTAAAAAAGGATAATTATTTTTATAAAATAATTATACATAACTTTTTTAATAAAAATAATCATTTAAATATATAGAGTAAACTTTTAAAAAGAATTCTTGAAAATGATATTATAAAAGAATTTCATTTATTAGTAATATAAAATAAAAATAATCATTAATATAAACGAAATTTTCTTTATATTAAAATAGATAACAAATATTAAAATTATTATCACAATATAAAATATAAAAAAAATGGATGGAGTTGATTTAGTTTTAATTATTGAAGCAATTATATTTTTTGTTTTAATTGCAATTAGTGCATTATATTTCTTAGTTTATTTCCAACATCCCGAAGATAATTGGGTAGCATGGGCACCAAAAATTGTTGTGGTATATATTAAAAAATCTATTATAAATAATAATATTATTATTAATCCATAATGACAAAGAGAAAATAAAAAAATAAATATATATATATATATATATATTAACATTTACATGTTATCTTTTATTATATATTAATAAAATAAAAAGATGATTGGATTAATATTGGCATGTTGTAATATTTTGTTACTTCCTTTGGATGTACAAAATCAACGAGGAGAAGCGGTTAATAAAGGGTCACTACCGATGGAATTATTTAGTATTATGTTTTTTGTTTTAACAGCAATATTTGCGATAATAATTGTTCCATTTATGATGTTTTATTATGAAGGCTACGATGATTCAGAGTTAATATTATTATTTTATTAAAATTAACAAATAGAAAACAAAAAAAAATTAAAAATTAAAACTAATGATATTTCTTTTATATATATATAAATACAAATAAAAAAATTATCATTATTTTTTGCATATATATAAAAGCGAAACAACAAAAAGACAATATATTTATGCAACAAAATGGAGTTTACCAACTTCTACTATTGTTATTGGTGTTATAGTGGTTTTATGGATTTTATTTGGAGATATAACTATTGTAAGAAAAGAAGTTTCAAGTACATTAATACCAGCAGAAAACTTTGACTATACAATAAATTCTTGTGAATCATCGGTAAATTAAAAAAAAAAATATTTACATTCTTTTCAATATTTATAATTTATTTATTAATAATCTAATCGACTTTTTTCAGTAAAAAAACTTCGATTAAAAAAAAAATAACTTGATAACTAATACTATTATATTTTAATACTATTTAAAAAAATAAATAATAATAATAATAATAATAATAATAATAATAATAATAATAATAATAATAATAATAATAAATAAAAAAAATTATATATTAAAGAATGCATGTTATATTGAAAAAATTGTTGAAAATGATGTTAGAGTCTCGATATTTATGTATATTATTGCAGTTATATCTTTCGTTGGTTGGTTCTTATTTTCAATTTTTGGTGGTATTGGTTTAATAACTTTACCATCAGATTTAATTTCATCATTTAAGAACAGACCAAGACCAATTGGAAAAGAGAAGTATGAATAATAATTTTTAAAACATATATAATATAAAAATATTAATTAAAATATATATATATATAAATATTGATAATCTTTTAATAAAAAATAATATATATTATTTCATATATTCATTAAAAAATCTCACTAATTAACGATATTTTATAAAATAAAATATAATTACAATTCGAATCATATATATATAATAACAAAAAAAAAAAAAATTACTATATTAAGATATAAAAAATTAAAAAATGAAATTGGATTAAGAGCGGCATCGTTAATGGAAAAAAGTAAAGAAATTGATAAATTAAGAGAAGATTCAAAAAATAAAAGTAGATTTTCTAAAGAAGTTAAAGAATTAAAACGAAAAGAAAAAGAATTTCAAAAAGTATGATTAATTTATAATATATATATATATAATATATAAGTATTATGTAATAATTAGTATATTTCTTTATACTTTTCTATATCAGAGTATTTTAAAACTTGAAGATAGTTATAATAAAATGGAAGATTCATATACTGAAAAAGGTGGTAATATTTTAGTTCAATTTGCAAAACTATTATTGGGAATTTTCGGGTTAGAAAATTTTATTTTTATTAATATATAATTAATTAATTTTAATAAATAATTAAAATTATATGTTTAAATAATAAAAATATAATTAATATAATTTATATATTTATTAAAACATATATATTTTTGTTAAATATAAATAAAAAATAATATATTGAATAATAAATATATATATATATATGTATAATAATAATAAAGAGGAATACTATCACTTGTCTGGGTTATTCATATAATATTATATTCATTAATGAAATCATTTAATGCAGAACCAATATCAACCTTCTTAAGTTCAATTTTATCTACATTAAGTGCTATTCCATTTGTAGGAACAGCTCTTTATGCATCACTTGCATTTTGGTTACTTGCTTCTGTAGTTAATGGAAATATGAAATTTGGAATGAAATTTGAAATATTTGCTATTCACCCATTAGTGTAATAATTTTTAATATAATATTTTACATATATTTAATTTAATAAAATATTTTATTAAAATTAATTATTATTATTTTTTTTTTTAATTAATAATTTTTTTAATTAATTAAAAATAAAAAAGTATCAAAGGTACTTTAATGAATTCTTTATTATATAATGTTGGAATAATATTATTTACTTCCGTAGCTATTGTTCAATTTATGTCAAGCGCTTTAGGAGAATATGCTAAATATACAACATCACAAAGTATTTATAAAAAAATATACATATATTATAACTTTTTTAATTCATTTTTTTTTTTTTTATTTTAATTTTTTATTAATATTCTTAATTAAAAAAAATTTTTTTTTTTTTAAATTAATTTTTACAGAAATTTTTGGAGTTGAAATTCAAAAGTTAAAATATTTATCATACGGCTATAAATTTTTCTTATATATATATTTATTTTTTATACTCATATCATTTATATTATGGTAATATAAATTAATAATTATAATATTTATAAAATTTATTTTTATTTATAATATTTAATTAATTGTATTATTATAATTAATTTGCTAATATAATTTATTTTATTTTTTATTTAGTATATTCATTCCAACTAAAAAAGCTATAAAAAAAACAACAACAAGAGTGCCAGAATCTAATGAAACAACATTAAAATCTAATCCATTATAAGAATATACACAATATAAAAATAAATTTATCTTTCATTTATTTAGTTTTCGTTTTCTATTTTTATTAAAAAAATATTTATCTTTATGTAATTATTTACACATGTGTTTATTTTTATTTTATTTTTTCTTTAGATTTCATTATTTCATATTATTATACTCTTTTACTTTTTTATATTCATATAATATTTTTTAAAAAATTATACATAAAAAATGCCAAATATTTTCATTATTAATCACATTTTAATCAATACATTAAAGTATGTAATTTTAAAATAATAATAATAAAATACAATTATTTTTAAAATTATGTATCTTTATCTTACTAGTTAAAGTTTTATGTAATATAATTTTGTTTATATATAAAACTTTATTAATTATTGTATAACAATATTTTTAAATAGGAAAAAAACCGAATTTTTTTATATATTTATATTTATAAAAAGAATAAAAAATATATATATATATAATTTTTATGAAATTTTTAATTAACATTTAATATATAAAAGAGAATAAACTAACCATAGTTATTAATAATTTTTTTAATTATTTATATATTGAATTTGTAATTATTATTATTATTTTATTATAATTATAATTATTATTATTGTTGTTGTTATTTTTATATTTAAATTTGTTATTTTATTATTATTACTATTATTATTATTATATAAAGAAAAGAAAATCTTTTATTGAATATAAATGAAAAATAATATATAATAAAAATTATATAGAAGTATTTATGTTCATTCTATCAGCACCTTGTTTTTAATTACATTATATCATCTTGTTTTTAATTAAATCAAATTTAAATATAAATAAGTAATGTCAATTTAAAAAAATAAACTCGATGATAATAAAACTTTATTATAGAAATCTAATATTAATATATGATTCATTTACATGTTAGTAACAAAAATAAAAAGAAAAAAATATATAATAAAGTTTATATTATAGGAGAAATAATAAATTATTTTTTTTTTCTTATTTTTTTATTATATATATGATAATTATAGAATTCAATTAATCTTAATCTTAATTTTATTTTAATTAATAATTTCTAAAAACTAACTATATATAAATTTGTTATTTTACTATATTATTGAAGAATTAAAAATGAAAATTTTTAATAATACATAAATCTCTAAATTTATTTGTCTAAAGATAATTATTTAATGAAAATTAAAATGACTAAATATTTTAATTTTATAATTAAATATTAATTATTTCTTCAATATTATTTTTTATATTATTTAAAATTTATTTATATATAATTTTTTTTTTAAAAAAATAAAAAAAAGGTAAAATTAAAAATATATATATAAAATCTTTTATAAAATAAATTATATTTTAATTTAGACAAATTGAAAAGAGGGGAAAAAGTTTTTTTTTTTTTTTTAAAAAAAAATAAGTGAAATTAATAAAATAGAATAGAATATAAAAAAGTAAATAATATATATTGCTATAAAGGCATACAAGAATCAAAAAAGTTGGAATTTGAGAAAAGTATTGGAAAAGTAAACTATTAAAAATAAAAAAATGATATATTGATTATAAATATTAATATACATATTATATTAATATTTTATTTATTTTATTTTATTTTTTATTTTGGTTAAAATATATATATATATATATATATATATATATATATATATAAAATATTATATTACTAAAATCTCAATTAAAATTAAAATTTTTAACATATAATTACATTTTTTGTTTGGGTGTACTTACAATTCACAATATATATTCACTATTCATAATTTTTTTTTTTCAATAATAATAATATATATATATTTTTTTCAATAATAATAAAATAATAATAATATATATATATTTTTTTCAATAATAATAAAATAATAATAATATATATATATTTTTTTCAATAATAATAATAATAAATATTTTTTCAAAAATTAAAAATAAAACAATAATTTTCAAGTAAAATATTTAATTTGGATAAAAAATATTGTACAATATTTTTTTAAAAATCCTACAAATTTTTTTTTGAACTTTCATTATTTTTAAATAACTGGATTAGATTGATTATAATTTTTTCGGGGTATAGAAAAAAAAATGAAAGGATTAAAAAACAGAGTAATGCTTTCTGTACATTTTAAATAATTTTTTTTTATTTTTTAATATATATTTATAATAAATATTATAATCATAAAAAAAAAAAAAACAACTTTTTTATAAACTCTGAGTAACATCTCAAATACAATTTTATGTATATTTATACATATTTTAAAATTATTTTAAATATTAAAAAAAAAAAAAATAAAAATAAAAATAAAAATAAAATAAAATTAAAAATAAAAAATATATAAAAATAGATTTCAAAAAACAAACCAGAGGGTTCGAAGAGTACGAAAAGTTCAAAAAGTTCAGAAAAAAATGAAAAAGATATGCAAAGTCCTAAAAGAGAAGGAGTAAAGAAAGACGCTATTCCATCAGTTGCTTCAAATTCATCAGGAAAATCATCTAAAGTAAAGGTTTAATAAAATAATATAAATATAACAACTATAAATATTTATAAATATATATAATAATTCATATTTTAACTATATATATATAAATATACTATTATTATTATTACTATTATTATTATTATTAAAATGATATTATAAATTCAATGAATATAATTATTAAACAAAACATGATTAATTAATTATATACCATAAATATTTGAAATTAAAAAAGGAATCAGAACAAAACAAACAAAATGATACAAAAGAAATTCCAAAAGTTATGAATCAAATTAGTAGATTAAAACAAAGTTCAATAAAAGATGCCATACCTGTTATTAAAACACCAAAAAGACAGGCATCATCAAGATTTCATGTTACTGGTCAAATTGAATTAGAAAAATTGGTTAAATTTAAAGGTTTTTATAATATATATATAATGTTAAGAAAAAAAAAATATTTATATATATATATAGATATTTAAATATTTGTAAAAATTATGTTATTATAAATATATTTATTTAATAAAAAGATGTTCCCCCATCTGATAGACAAGAATTATTTATTAAGAAACTCAATCAATGTAATGTTATTTTTGACTTTACTGATGCACAATCAAATCTTAAAGGAAAAGAAATTAAACGTCAAACTTTAATAGAATTAGTTGAATATATTACAAATAATAAAGGTGTAATAACAGAGCCATTATATCCCGAAATCATTAAAATGGTATATTTTAATATTTATTATATTATTCATTAATCCATTTAATTATTTAATAATTTATTTATTTATCAATTTATAATTAATTTATTTACTGATCCATTTAATAATTAAATAATTTAAAAATTAATTGTTATCATTATAAATAATTTTATAAAAATTTTCAAATATATATATAGTTTTCTACTAATTTATTCAGAACTATTCCACCTCAAGTTAATCCTGAAGGTGATGCTTTTGATCCTGAAGATGATGAACCAGTTTTAGAAGTAGCATGGCCTCATTTACAAATTGTTTATGAATTTTTCTTAAGATTTATAGAATCTCCAGATTTTAACACAAATATCGGAAAACATTATATTGATCAACATTTTATTGTTTGTGTAAGTGTTTAAATATACACACACACACATATATATATATTCTTACTATCTGAATTAACATACTAATTTCCTTTATATATATATATATTAATATATAATTTTATTTAATATATAAAAAAAAAAGTTATTAGAATTATTTGACAGTGAAGATCCAAGAGAAAGAGATTTTCTTAAAACAACTTTACACAGAATTTACGGTAAATTTTTAAATTTAAGAGCATTTATAAGAAGGTCTATGAATTATATATTTTTCCAATTTATTTATGAAAATGAAAGACATAACGGTATTGCTGAATTATTAGAAATTCTTGGAAGGTATTATATTTAATAAAATAACATCTATTTCATTAGAATTATTTATATTCATATTTAAAACAATTATAAATTGAATAAAGGGATAAATAATAATATATAATACATATTAATTAATTAATTATTTATTTATCATCATTTTTTTTATAAATTTTCTGAATTAAAATATTTATATTATGTTATAATATAAAATAATGTTGTTCAATATAATTAAAATAATAATTTTATAAATAGTATTATTAATGGTTTTGCTCTTCCTCTTAAAGAAGAACATAAAGTCTTTTTAATTAGAGTTTTAATTCCTCTTCATAAAGGAAAATGTTTAGCATTATACCACCCACAATTGGCTTATTGTGTTGTTCAATTTTTAGAAAAAGATCCTACTTTGACTGAACCTGTAAAAATTACATCAAATTTTATTTAATATTAATATTTTCTTTCTTTTTTTTTTTTTTTTGAAAAAAAAGAAAAGGTATTAAAAAAAAAAATCCTTTTTTTTGTTTATAATTTTTACTTAAAAATATCAAAGGTTGTTTTGGGATTATTAAGATTATGGCCAAAAGTTAATAGTTCAAAAGAAGTGATGTTCTTAAACGAAATGGAAGAAATTCTTGATATTATTGATCCTCAAGAATTTGTAAAAATTCAAGTACCATTATTTAATCAATTAGCAAAATGTGTATCAAGTTCACATTTCCAAGTTGCCGAAAGAGCCTTATTCTACTGGAATAATGATTATATATTAAATTTAATTAGTGATAATGCTAATGTAATTTTACCAATTATGTTTACCCCTCTTTATAAAAATTCAAAAACTCATTGGAATCCGTAAGTCATTTTTTAATATTAGATTATTATTATTATTATTTTTTTTTAATTTATTTTAGAATGAAATATATAATTAATAAAAAATATATATATATATATTTATTTTAATTCAAATAATATCATAATTAAAATATTTATAATTTAAAAAAGTTCTATTCACGGTTTAGTATATAATGCTTTAAAATTAATAATGGAAATTAGTCCAAAGTTATTCGATGAATATACTAATCAATATAAGGAAAATAGACAAATGTTTGTATTGAAAAAAAAAAATAATTTTAAGTAAATGAAATTAAAAATTGTTTAAATAATGAAATAATTAATGTTAAATAATATAAAATTATATATATGATTCATAATATTTATAATTATCAGGAAAAAACAAATGCAACAAGAAAGAGAAGAGAAATGGAAGATTATTGAACAATTAGCTAAAAATAGAGCAGAAAGTAGTAATATAGCACAAGTTAATGGTGAATCTACAGGAAAACAATCATCATATCCGTCTAATAAGAATGCACCATTATGTAATTATTTAATTCATATAAATATAATATATAATATTAATTGTAATTAATTATAACATTGCTGATATAATAATAACAATAATATATAGCACCAATGTCACCTACTATTGATGACGCAGATGGTAATTTAGAAAACCTGGACAAATTAACAAAAGAATTGGTAAGCAATTTTTTTTTTAAAAAAAAAAAAAAAAAGAAAAAGAAAATGAAGATAATAATTTTAAAAAAAAAATTATTAAATATTTTTTTTTTTTTACATATTTAAAGGAAAAAGTCAATCCAGCTGAAATTATTGAAGTACCAAGATTCAGAAGAAAATCAATATTACCTGTTAATGAACAAGTATTGAATGAATTAACAAAGCACAAGTCTTTAGATAATATAATAAATTCGAAAGATAATGATAAAGAGTGATTTAAATTAATAAGAATTTTGATACTTTCAGTTAAAATAAAAATATAAAATATTTATTAAAAAAAATAATAATATTAATAATTATTATAGATAAATCAAAAAGTAATATAGAATATATATATATTTTTAGTTATTTTTTTATTATTAATATTATAATATATTTATTATTATAAAATATATTAATATCAAAAAATTTTTTTAATTAATAACATTTATAAATAACAATAAAAAAAAAAAACGAAAAAAAAAAAAAAAAAAACCTTCATTAATAATACTAAAGTGTTATTGAAATAAAAAAAAAAAAAAAAAGAACTATCCTTAATATAATTTTAAAATATGTAGAAACATATAAGTCTAAAAATAAAATAAAAAGTAAAATAACTAATATATGAATTATTTTTATTTTAATATTTTTATTAATTTTTTTACTTTTTTCTTTAAAATATTATATATATTTCTAATGTGTTTTATTAAAATAAGATCAAATTGGGTTATGTAAATAAATAAATAAATAAATAAATAAATAAATAAATAAATAAATAAATAAATAAATAAATAAATAAATAAATAAATAAATAAATAAATAAATAAATAAATAAACAAATAGAGTTGTTTATAATTAATAGAAATAAAGTTAATTAAATCACTATTTATTAATTATATTAATTATACATAAAATAATATTATTTTATTGACCAATCAAATGTACGGTTATTTATGATTAATCATTTTTTTTTGTTTTATGGTTTCACTAATTAATCATAGTAATAATGTAGACATATTATTTATTTACATAAATTTTTGTGTACTATTTATCACTGTTCTATTAACAAAAAAAAGTACTTTTTGTTATATTGTTGATTTTTGCGAGTTGCTAATCATAATAAATATAGATATGATATTCATTTTTATTAGTATTAATTAATTATAGAAAATTCAATTAGATTACTAGTATTTATTATTATTATATATTTATATTGGTTTTATTTACTTTATTTTTATTATGATTAATTTTTAATAATATGAGATATTTATATTTATAAATATATTTATAAATATTAATAAAATATTAAGTATTAATGTTTATTATGAGTTAATGGTAATTTTTTATTAGAGATTTCATAATAAAACTATAAATACATTTATATATAAAATTTTTTAATCCACCAAAACAATAATCTTAAAATAATCAATTACATACATTACAAAAATTTAAATAATATACATATTATTTTTATAATTATTATAATAAAATTTTTTTTGTTAAATTTTATTATAAATAATATAATTCAATATATTGTAATTTATTATATAATATATATAATATTTTTATATTATTAAAATAAAAGAAAATATATATTATTAATATTTATTATATTTAAAAATATATAATATTTTTTTTTCTACTGTTTACAATTTTTTCTTTTTTCTTTTTATTTTTTTAATAGTTATACAAATAATATAAGAAAAAAAAAAGCATTGCTTAATATACTTGTATAAAAAGTTTTTGAAAATAATTTCATAATAATAAGATAAATAATTTAAAAAAAAAAAAATTTTTTTTTTAAAAGATTACTTTTTTTTTTTTTTTAAATATTTTTATTTTATTACTTTACATTTATTTGAAATAATTGCACCTATTCTACTAAGGGATAAAAACAATTATAACAGTAATTTGAAGAGCTTTTTTTTTTATTTATATTATTTAATGTTTTAAATAAAATATTAAAGTTTCTAATTTAATAATTAGAATTATTGTTTTCAAACAACATAACAAAAAAGAAATAATAAAATAAACAGTACAATAGAAGGATAATTAATAAATTAATAAATATATAAAATGATTAAAAAAAAAATTAAAAAAAAATATTCATTTATATATAAATAAATTTTAATTTTAAATTTTTGAATATTTTAATTTTATAAAAAAAAAAAAAAAAAAATTATTGAAAAATTGAATGAATTAATTGAATTTAATAATATGGAATAATAATAATAATAATACATAAAAAAAAAAAAAAAAAAAAAAAAAAAAGAAAAAAAAAAAAAAAAAAATCAAAATATAAACAAATATATAACAGTTTTGGTTTTATGTTTAATATGAGATTTTTTGAATTATATTAAAATTTTATTAATATCTTTTGCTTATTTTTTTTATATTAATCATATTTATTTATTTATTTATTTATTTACAATTATTTTTCAAAATTCATTTTAATACAGAATAAAATTATAAATATTTTTAGAATATTGATATTGATTTTAAAAGAAATTAAATTTTAGTTTCTTATTACTTAAATTAATATCAACTTAAAGTATATAATTGAGGTATATGAATATATCGTCATCTATCACTTTTTTTGTTAAATAAATAACAAATAAATGAGGTATATTTTTACTTTTATACGTATTATTAATTCAAAAATAAGAATAGTTAAATAAATAAATAAATAAATAAATAAATAAATAAATAAATAAATAAATAAATAAATAATAATTACTGAATAAATAAATTTAATAAATAAATAAATTTAGTAAATAAAATATATATATATATAAAATTTCTATTAATTTATATTCATAAATTTTGATTTAATACATTTATAAAGTTCAGAAACAATGTTGAATATCTTAAATAAAGCTTCTTTAAAAATATCAGTATCGAAGTTTTTAGAAGATCTTGGATATGGTTGTACATCTTCGGAAAACATATTACAAGTGGTATTAAAACAAATCGGTACTGATTTAGAATCTTTAAAGGAAAAAGATGTTGCATCAATTTTATTAATGATGGTTCAAACTAATACTGGACTTAATGAAAGTCCTATGTTAAAATCAATGATTCCTTCTTTTGAACAAGAATACAAGTCATTATCATCTTGGGATATTAAATTATTTATAGAATCTTTAAAGAAAAATGTATGTATTAATATTATATATATATTAATAATTTTTTGTAAACTAATAATCATAAAATAAATTTATTAGAATCTATCTATTTCTTGGAATGATGTTATTAAAGGCTTTGATCAAGATGGATTTCAACTTTACAATCAGAAGGAATTTGACCTTTTAGTAGAATCATTTTCTTATGCGTTTGAAGTATGTTTAAATTTATTTTTTATTTTTATTAAAAAAATATTAATTTGTATTTTAATATTTTATTATATTAAAAGGATATAAATAAATTTCCAATTTCAGTACTTTGGGAACCATGGAATAATTATTTATTTCAATTTGAGTTTATACGCTATATCATTTTATCACAACCAAGTGGTTTAATTAATTTATTAAAACAATCAAAAGAAAAAGTAATAACTTCAGATACTTTTACTGGAAATGGTTCAGCAAAGTTACATGATTCATCTATCATAGATAGTCCATGGAATTCAAAAGAATTAATAAATTGTTTAATAAAATTAATGGAAAACGATGATATCAAAGAATATGTTAGAGAATTTTTTGGAATAGCAATTCAAAAGGTCCCAGAAATAATATTAATTAGTTTAGCTCAGATTAATGTAATTTTCATAATTTTTAATATATAATAAAATATAAAAATTTTTTTAATATATAATTATTTTTACTAATATATAAATTTTTTTAAAGATACCAAAACGTGAAATAGCAGTTGTATCTGAGCTTTTAAATGACACTTTAATGGTATTTATGCAAGGTCATTCAAATTTTGTTCCTGTTATTCAAAAAGTTTGGCAAATCAACTCTTCAATTTTAATTATTGGTTTGGCTAATATGTATAAGAAGTTTCCTTCATCACTTTCAAGAATATTGGATGTTGCTCAAGAAGTGAAAGTATGTTATTTATTTAATAATTACTATTAATAATATTATAAATGTTTTTTTTTAATACTGATGTTTATTTATTTATTTATTTATATATATATAAATTAAAATAAAAATTTTAATAACATTATAGGGTTTATCACAAATTTTGGAAACAAAATATTATCATTTTGCTATTGATTTAGCATCACTTGCATCAAGAAGAGACTATCTTAATCTTGATAAATGGTTACAAGATCATATTAAAAGTGATGGTGAACTATTTTTGATAGCATGCTTAGAATTCCTTGATGAAAAAATAACTCAAAAATTGTATCCGGAAGAAAAAAATTTATATCCACAATCTGTATTATTATCACATGATACCGTTTTAATATTTATTAAAGTTATTAATTTTTATTCAAGGTATATTTTTGATATTATTATTATATATTAATTAATTAATTAATTATTATTATTATACTATTATTATAAACATAATATTAATTAATACTATTTTTTTAAATATTAAATATTATTTATATCAAATCATTGAAGTATGCTGAATAATGAACAATTGTTAATTTATAAGAAAAAGCTTGTTACCTATCTTCAAGCTTATCCACAAACAAAGAATATTAATATAGAAGATCTTAGTGAAATTACTAATCCTTTAGCTCATGATAATGATAAACAAAATTCATATTTGGCTGAATTGAGAATGAAAGCTAATGATTATTTAGAGCTTTTCTATAAAAATCAATTATCAATTGAACAAGTAATGGAATTGCTAATTACTTTAAAAAATTCGAAAAGTAAACCTAATATGGATTTATTAAATATTATTGTAGCTAATGTTATTGAAGGTGGAAAATCATTTATTCATTATCCTGAAATTTTATTAATTGGTGAAATGATTAAATGCCATATTCTATCTGACGATTATTTAGTGAAGGCATTAAAGTTAATTTTAGATTCTTTAAAGGCACAACCAGGTACAAATCTTTTTAATTTTGGTTTAAGATCATTGTTAGAGTTTAAATCAAGATTACCGGAATGGCCACATTATTGTTCTAATTTAATGCAAATTCCTAATTTACAACAATATCATCCAGAAATTATAAGATATATTCAAGAAATAACGGCAAATAGTATGAATTATCCAGTAGAAGATATTACGGCTGAAAATGGTACCGGTGCTTATAATAGTAATAATATTACTAAAAGGGATAAATCTTTTGTAAATTCAGTCTCAATCGAACCAACGAGAAAGGTTTTATTTAAATCTTTAAATATTAATTCAGAAGTTGATTTTCCAATTAAGAATAGTCAAAATATGGCAATTCCTTCTGAATCAGTTCAAGATAAAATATTATTTATTATTAATAATGTATCTGTTTCAAATATTGATATTAAAGTTCAAGAATTTAAAGAGATTTTAAAAGAAAGACATTATCATTGGTTAAGTCAGTATTTGGTTGAACAACGTGTTAGTATAGAACCTAATTTCCATTCCCTTTATATTTCATTTTTGGATAAGTTAGAAAAGCCTTTGTTAATGAAAATTATTGTATATGAGACATTTGTTAATATTTATTCATTAATTAATTCAGAAAGTATTGTTAATAATTCAAATGAAAGATCTTTATTAAAGAATTTAGGTACATGGCTTGGTGGAATTACTTTAGCAAAAAATAGACCTATTAAACACAGAATATTAGCAATGAAAGAAATATTATTAGAAGGATATGATAATGGACGTTTAATTGTTATTATACCGTTTGTGTGTAAGGTTTTAGAACAAGCTTCGAAAAGTATTGTTTTTAAACCTCCAAACCCATGGACAATGGCTATTTTGAAAGTACTTTCTGAATTGTATGAATTTACTGATTTAAAGTTAAATTTAAAATTTGAAATTGAAGTATTATGTAAGAGTTTAGAAATTGATATTAAGGACATTAAACCTTCTAATTATTTGAAGGACCGTCAAGTTAATAATAAATTAAGAAAGGAACAAGAAGAAAAATTAATGAAAAATGGAAGAGTTCAATCAGAATATTATAATAATCAACAAATACTTTCTCAACAACAAAGTAGGCTTTTATTTTTATTTATATATATTTCTATATATATATTTAATAATCTATTAATAATAATTAAAATAATTATTTATCTATTTATTATTATTAATTATTAATTATTTTCAATGTTATTATAAATATATAATATAAATTTTATTTTAATTATTTTTATTATTTTAATTATTGGTATTAATATATTATTTTATTTTATTTTTTTTTTTTTAATTATATAATTTTTTTTTTAAGGAGTTGATATGGGTATTAATGGTATGAATGGAATGAATCCTCAAATGATATATAATCCAAGCACTCCATCAATGACTGAAAGTATAATGGGCATGAATAATAATAATCCAATGAACCAAATGAATAATGATATTAATATTTATCCAGAGTTACAATTAATGTCATTTAATTCAAATATAGGCTTATTTACTACATATCCATTATTAAAACAATTTATTCAAACAGAATTTAATCAAGCAATTGATGAAATTCTGATTGCTGAAGTTGAAAGATGTATCAATATTGCTGTTATTACTACAGGTGAGATAATTTTAAAAGATTTCATTATGGAACCTAGTGAAGAAAAAATGCGTAGTGCTGCTCATATAACAGTTCAAAGTTTAGTAGTAAATTTAGTTATGGTAACATGTAAAGATTCACTTAGAATGAATATTAATAATCATTTAAGAAATTTATTTGCTTCGATTGGTTTAGCTATTGATATTCAAATTGAACAAATCATAAATTCTATCATTAATAATAATTATGATTTAGCCTATTCTGTAATTGAAAGATTAGCAATTGAAAAAGCTATAATTAATATTGATAAATCATTAAATATGGCATACATTTATCGTATTAATAGTAGTAAACATCCAAATCAATCTTTTGTTGATATGAAATTGATTAAAAATATATACACTCAAGTTAATATTCCAGACATTTTAAGTGTTAAAATTGGTGGTTTAACACCATCACAATATCAAATCTATAAAGAATTTAGAGGTCTTACACCAACTATTAATACAATGTCATCTAATCAACAAAGTAATGAACAATTACTTCACCTTTATAATCAACAAAATCAACTTCCACTAACTTCTCAACAACAACAAACTCTTTCAATGCATCTATCACAAAATCAATCCCAAAATCAAGGTTTATCAATGATGCAAATGAAAGATTCTTCATTATTTATTCAGGATACCCAAAATTATAATAATTTTGTTAACCCTCAAACTCAAGAAATGAATTATAAATTATTTATTAATTATTTATTAGAGAAATTAGTAATTTTAATGAAGAGAATTGAAGATATTATTAATCAATACCCTGATGAAGTTTTATATTCTATTAAAGATATAACTGATATTCATATATTGTTAATACAGATACCAAATATAATAATATCTAATAATAACACCGTTGATGATATACCTTTGATGCTCTTTGAAAAAATTATAACTTCACTGTATAAAAGTAATACTACTCTTTCACAAGATGTTTATACATTTATTTTAAATATATTGTTTAAATTCTTAGAAGACATTTCAACAAGAATAACTTCATGGTTCTTGTCAATTGATAGTGAAGTTAAATTGAATGTCCCAGTAACAAAAAGTATACTTAAATCAAAATTAATTAGTACTGAAGAATTTGATACTAAACTTTCTCAACAATTAAATAAGAATAAGGTTGAAATTATTGATTATGTCGCTAATTTAATTAATGCTGCTGTGTTTGAAGATATGGAATTATATGTTGATGTTAATGAATTCCCAAAATGTATAGAAGCATTCCAATATATGTCTCAATATGATAATTGTCCAGAATCTGCAAAAAAATTATTAAATAATATTAAAAAACGTAATTCCCAAATTCAATATAAGGGTGATAAATATGGATCTCAAACTTTAAAGGATACTGAATCTTCAGAAAGTAAAGAAAATGATGAATCTAATGAAGCTTCAAATACAGAGAAATCAACTAATGAAACTTCAATTAATAAAAATGATGCTTTATTAAATGAAAGTAAAGAAGTATTATCTTTCTTATTTAAAGAATGGATGACTATCTGTATTTATAATAAAAGTGAAGAAGAACAATTTAAATTTATTACTAGAATACAAAATCAAGGATTATTTAAGAGTGATAATGTAACCTATTTCTTCTTTAGATACTTTACTGAAATTAGTATAAATCAATATTTATTATTTAAAAAACGTAACTATATTAAGAATATTGTAAATCAACCAGTTGATGCCTATGCTAAATTAATTGTATTGTTAATAAAATACAAACCAAAATTAATTGATGATCAAATTGATGTTAATGATAATAATAATAATAATAATAATAATAATAATAATAATAATAATAATAATAATAATAATGAAAATAATAATGATAATAATAATGATAATGATAATGATAATAATAATAATAATGATAATAATAATAATAATAATAATAAAAATAGTGAACATGATTATTCAAGTGAACAAGTTAAATTAGCTACTCAAGTTCTTTCTGTTATTGTATTAGTTATGGTACAATCTCATGAAACTCAAAAAGTATCATTTAATCAACAACCATACTTTAGATTATTTTCTAGTATATTATATGAATTAGAAAAAATTGAAAAGAATATTCAACAAGTTTATTTCCAAATTTTATTATCAATTAGTAATTCATTCCATTCTCTTCAACCACTTTCTGTTCCAGGATTTACTTTTTCATGGCTTCAATTAATATCTCATCGTTCCTTTATGCCAAAATTAATTTTACTTGAAAATCAAAAAGGTTGGCCATACTATCTTCGTCATATAATAGATTTATTTAAATTTTTAGGAATCTTTTTACAAACTGGTCAACAATTGAGTGAAGAAATATTGATGCTTTATAGTGGTACTTTACGTGTCTTTTTAGTATTATTACATGATTTCCCAGAATTTCTTAATGGTTATCATATAGTTTTAATTGATGTCATTCCATCATCTTGTATTCAATTACGTAATTTAATTCTAAGTGCATACCCAAGTAATATGAGATTCCCTGATCCATTAACACCAAACTTAAAGATAGAAAGCCTTCAAGAATTCCAACAATCACCAATTATTCTTTCTGACTATACTGCTAATTTAATAAAATATAATATAAAGCAAGATATAGATCAATATTTAAAGAATAAGGAACCAGAATCTTTAATAACGAATTTACAAACTATATTATTAAAGAATGGAAAAGATGATAATGATGTTAATGAATCTAAATATAATATTCCATTAATTAATTCTTTAATATTCTATATTGGTATTCAAGCTATTAATGCAATGAACCAAAAACCAGAAAATACCACTACTAAAGATATTGTATTTGACATTTATATGCAATTAATGAAATTTGATTCAGAAGGTAAATTATATAATATATATATATATACTTTTATAAAATTTATATATGTTAATAATTTATTTTAAATAATTATTAATATTATTAATTATGTTATTATTGTTATTATTATTATTATTATTATTATTCTTTAATATTTTTTAATTTAGGTCGTTATTATATATTAAGTGCTATCGTTAATCAATTAAGATATCCAAATCGTCATACACAATACTTTAGTACATTATTATTGAATTTATTTATAGAAGCTGAAGAAGAAATTGTTCAAGAACAAATTACAAGGTATATTTTATAATTATTATTATTAATTTTTTTTTTTTTTTTTTTTTTTTTTTGCTTTATTAATAAGAAATTAATATAAATTTTATTTAATTATAATTAAACAGAGTTTTATTAGAGAGACTTGTTATTAATAAACCACATCCATGGTAAATATTTATATATAATTTTTTTTTTATATAAAATATATAAGTTTAATATTATTATTATTAATGCTAATTGATTATTTATTATTTTAATAATAATAAATAAATAAATAAATAAATAAATAAATAAATAAATAAATAATAATAATTATAGGGGATTACTATTTACATTCATTGAATTAATTAAAAATCAAAAATACAAATTCTGGGACCATAAAAACTTTATTAAATGTGCCCCGGAGATTGAAGAAATATTCAACAATGTTGTTCTTAGTGTTTCAAGAAAATCATAATTATCATAAAAATTAATATTTTTATTTATTTATCATTATTTCATTTAATAAATATTAATACCTTTAGAAAGAAAGATAGTAATCAAATATATATATATATATACTTTTTTTTTTTTTTAATAAAAAAAAAAAAAAAAAAAAATAAACATATAATATAATAGAGTAAAATATAATAATAATAAAAAGAAATAAGAAAAATTATATATAGATATAATATTATAATAAAATAAATTATATCTTTTATATATTTATATAATTTTTTTTTTTATAATTTCGTTATTATTATTTATTTTTATTACTAATATTTCCATTTCTTATTTTCATTAAATTTAATTTCTTAATTTTTTTTTATTTATTTTTTTTATATATATATATTTTTTTTTCTTTTTCTTTTTCTTTTTATTTTTTTTTTTTTTTTCCTTTTGTATAAATTTTAATCTAATTAATAATAATTATAATAATAATAATATTTTTAGAAATAATATTTAAAAAATAATATTTTATTTTTTAAATAAAAAAAAAAAAATATTGAAATTGTAAATAATATAATGTAATATATACATTTTAATATATATAAAAAATTATTATATTTCTAATAATATTATTATTTGTTTTTATCGTATCTAATAAAATATAAAATTTAATATAACTCAGTATAATAATAATATTTATTCTTTTAAAATCATTTAAATAATGTATAAAATAGTTAGTAAATATTTTTAAAATTGAAATAAAAAAAAAAAAAAATAAGTAATATAAAATAATATATATTTATTTAAATTCACATCCTTATACAAAAAAAAAAAAAAAAAAAAAAAAAAAAAGAAAGAAAAAAAAGAAAGAAAGAAAAAGTTAAAGAGACAAAAGTAAAAAACGAAAGGAAAAAAAAAAAAGAAAAGAAAGAAAGAAAAAAAAATAATAACTAAAATGAAAAATAACATTTTTATATATTATATATATATTTAATTATACAATAATAAATACAAATAAACAAGTAATTAAAGGATAAATAAATAAATAAAAAATAAATATAAGATAAAGAAATAAAAATATAAAAATATATAAAATAATAATAATTATAATACAAAATATAAATATAAAATAAAAAAATATATATAAATAAACAAATAAATAAATATAAATAAAAAATAAATAAATAAATAAATAAATAAATAAATAAATAATAAATAATAAATAAATATATAATAAAAATAGTTAATTATATAGCTCTTTTTATATAGATGAATTTGTATTTCTTTTAATATAAAGAAATATATATTCAATTTTTATTAAATTTATATATAGATGATTGTTTTTTTTTTTAATTTAGTTTTGTTTTTATTTTCATTATATCGTTATATCTATAAAGGATATCCATAGAAAAAAAATATAATTCTATTTGTTTTTACAAATTGAATTAAAAAAGATAAAATTAATCAATCATGAAGTTTTTTTTTTTTATTATTATTTTGTATTATAATTCTTGTAATAACTTTATTTTTATTTTTATTTTTATTTATTATAACATATATATTAAAAAATAAATATTGTATTGATAGATTCTATATAATTATGTATATTATATTTATAATTGATAATATAAAAAGATAAGAAAAATAAAGAATAAAAAATAAAAAAAATTGATACTTTAAATATTTGAATAAAAAAAAAATTATAAAAAATTTTTTTTTTCTTTCTTAAGAAAAAATGAAATATATAAAAGAAATTAATAATGAAATGATTAATAAATTATGTTAAAAAAATAGAAATAAAAATAAAATAGAAAAAAAAAAATTAAAAATAAAAAATAAAAAGAAAATAACAAAATATTATATAAATATATATATATATATATATTATATATTTAATTTAATAATTCTCTTGTATTGGTGATATATATTTTATATATATTGTATATTTTGTATATATATTTTCATTTTCATATTTTTCATATATTATATATTATTTATATATTTAATGTTGCAAAAATTATTTTAAAATTTATTATAATCAAAAATTTAGGAACAAAATTCTTCACGTAATTGTAGCATATTTAATCTTCTTCTCAATGAAAAAGCATTTTTAATATAAAGTGGATTCGGTCGATGATATTTAATAACATTATATACAGCTTCTGCTTCTTCATCTGAATTTGTTGGTAATTCTAAACCTGCAGCTAAGGTAGCAGCGTTTGCTGCAGCTTCTGCTGCATCTTTTAAAGCTTTTCGAGTTGCAGCTGCCTTAGCATCTTTTTTCTGTTTTGCCATAGAATTTGCTAATTGATTTGCTGCCATTTCTATATTAATAATAATAATTATAAAAAACAAAACAAAACAAAACAAAACAAAACAAAAAAAAAAAAAAAAAAAAAAGGATTAACAACAACAACAACAACAACAACAACAATAATAATTGTTGTGTATAGATCAAAGAGTAATTATAATATATAATACAATTAAAATTTCACCTTTTAATCTACTTGTTGCTCTATATAATGTATCATAATCTTGAGATCTTCCCTGTACAGCACGTTTAGCTGAAACTGAATGAATCTTACATGTCAATGAACGAGTACATATTGTACCATTTTCTGTCATAACACCACATTGCTTATCTAAATCAATTGGACCTGAATCATTATAATTATTTAATATTATATTATTTATTTATTAAATATTATAATAATTTTTATTAATATATTTAAATATTATCAAAAAAAATTATATATATTTTTAAACCTTTCTTTTTCTTATTTGGTTTTTTAGCATTATCATTATCTTTTGATCTTTTCTTTTCTTTCACTGTTTCATCTTTTCCAGATGCTTTTGTTTCTTTTTCTATAGGCTGACCATCTTTTTTTTTTTTTTTTTTTTTTTTTTTTTTTGATTATTATTATTATTATTATTATTATTATTATTATTATTATTATTATTATATATTAATATTAATAAATATTATATATATATATATATATATTTTTTTTTTTTTCTTTCATTAATAAATATTAATTTAAATTAATTTTTTACCTTCATTTAATTTTCTTTTCTTATTTTTTTTCTGCTTTATAACTGGAAGTGGTTTTGAAGCAAAAAATAATCCAAATTGTATATCTTTTTTTAATGGTCCATCTTCTTGTAACTTTTTAATTTTTTTGCAATTTTCTATAAAAAAGAAATATAAATTAAAATTTTAATTCATTTTTAAGTCCAAATTTATTATTTTCATTATTTATTATTAATGTATTTAATAATAGACAATTACCTAAATGGTATAATAATGCACTTTGTAAAACTGGTTTTTTACAATTATTACAGGAAACAACAACATATTCATCTTCTAATGGTATATTAAAAATTTTCTTGTGTTAATACTGTGAAGTTAAGGAATAAATATTGCATGATAATTAATAAATAATTAAATATTTATTCATTTTATAAAAGAATTTCGGTTAAAATATATCATTTTAATAATTTAATTAATTTTATAATAAAAGGATATTATCTTCCAAAAGAACTGAGTATTCTAGTTCCGATTTCGTTTTATCTTTTATAATTTAAAATTATATAAAAACATTATTATTATTATTATTATTATTATTATTATTATTATAAAAGTGTATATTAAATTATTAAAAAAAAGGATTAATAATATAAATATCTATTCTATGAAGAAAAAAAAAAAAAATTATTAAATTACCTTTAATAAATTTCCTTTCTATAGGTTCTATTATAATATAATCAATATTACATTTATAATATTTAAATTTAATTGTGATTATTTTAATTAAATTAATATATGTTATTTAAAAGAGAAAAATTTATAATTAATATCATAAAATTATTATAAAAAAAAAAATCATAATTTTTATTATGATCTTATATTCTATTCTATTTTATTTATTTTACTTTTTCGTATTTTATTTTAATTATTTTAATTAAGAATTAAAGTATACAATAATATAATGTTTTTAAACTATCATTCTATTTAAATAATTCAAAACAAATATTCATTTTAATTAATATTAAAATATTAACCCTCAAAATCAAGAATTTCTTTATATTTTTTCCAAGGTATATCATGTGAATGCTTTCCCATGTTTTAAAATAATTAATAATTGAAATATTAAGAATTAAATTCTATTATATATTCACTTTGCAATTCATATTATTACTATTATTATTATTATTATTACTATTATTTATTATTATTATATTATTATTTCTTATTATAATTATAATTTTATAATATTCAATTTTTTTATTAAATTTTATTATTATTTTTTTTATTTTTAAGATTTTAATTTTAATAAATAATAAAAAAAAATTTTATAATACATTTTAATAAAAAATTTATGTATACATTTTAATAATTTTATTATTTTTAGATTATGAATTTGAATTATAAATTTCAAAATTTTGTGAATTGTATTTTTTATTATAGGAATGTATTAGAATTTTTATATACTGGCGGAAATTGGTAACAACCGTATTAAAAAAAGAAAAGATATTCATGTTTCAATTAAAAAAAAAAAAAATTAGAATTGAATATTATATAAAATTAAAATTTATATTGAATAATATTACTTTTGAATATTCTTCTTGTAACATTTTTTTCTTTAATTCTGAACTATTCAAATATTGAATACTATAATTGTATGGAATTCCTTCATTTCCATATACTCTTTCCCTTTGGTGACTTGGCAATCCATGAAATTTATCCTATTATATATATTTATATATAAATAAAAATAAATATTTTATACATATTTCTATTTATTTATTTATTTATTATTATTATTATTTAATATTATTTATTATTCTTATTATAATTGTTTAATTATTATTATTATTATTATTATTATTATTATTATTATTATTATTATTATTATTATTATCAAATAAAATTATTAATATAATTATATGATTATATACAATATTTTGTCTGACATAATTAGGTTCTCTATTAAGTTTTTTCTTAATTAATTCCATATATAAGTAATTCATATTATCAACCCTTTTATAATTATTAATTTTTTCTTTCTTTTGAGGTAATACAACAGATTCTTCTACAATGTTTGGGGTATAAAAAGAAGGTATACATTGCTCTTTAAGGGTATTTAATTGTAATAGAATTTCATATGCTGTAACATTATTTCCTAAATATCCTATTAGTGAACTTAATTGTTCATATGACGGAAATAATAATTTTGAATTGACTTCTTCCATTGAATTACATTCAATAATCTATTTATATATAATATTTTTCATAATATTAATTAATTAAACAATTAAAAGAAGAAAATATAATTGATTAGATTCTTACTTATTAAATAGATGTATATATATATATATATATAAATTAATTTCTATCTATCTTTTATTTTATTAATTTTACTTAAAATAAGATAATAATTTTTATAACACATATATTACCATATTAAGTAATTTTATAGTTTCTAAAGAAATTTTTGGAGTGTGACATTTTAAAAAAGTGTTATTTAAATTCAATAATGATTTAATACTATTGTTTAAATTTATATATATTGGAGCTATATAGGATGATGACCATATTCTTTTGTAAAAAGTAAGTTTTGGTGAATGAAAGGTTTTAAATTTTATAAAATCACTAAATAAATATATGATAAATTATGTTAGTGACTTTTAATAAATATTTAACATATAATATTGGATATGTAAATATATAGCATACTTTGAATTTAAAATATCTCTTATATTTTGAAGAATTTTTATCGGACCTTCTAAAAATATAATGTGCTGTTCTTGATCATATATATGAAATCCAGTAATTATTCCCTAATTTATTATAAATATCAAAAATATATAAAATATGTAATTAAAATATTTATATATTATAATTATTTTACTATTTTATCTTATTTTACTTTTTTATTTTATATTATACATACTAATTCAGGATCATCTAATAAATTCTTATCAATTCTAAATGCTTCTATATCAAAGTTTTCAATAAAATCTATTGAATTATTGCTTGTTTTATTATTATTAAAACTGTCATAAATACTATTAATACTTTGTATTTTATCGTCTTCTATATCTTTATTTATTTTTGAAATTTTTTTATTTGTATAACTTTTTGTTTTATCATTATCGGATTTATTTTTAGATTTTGAATTATCACCATCCTTTTTTCCAGGTTTGTTTTCATTCAATTCATTTTTTTTACTTTGTTTTAATTCGAATTTGAAAAATTCTTTAATATTAAATTCATTTATAATTCTTATTAATTTTATGATATTTTGATTTTCTGATTTACTACATAAATTTATAATTTAATTAAGAATATTTATATATATATTATTATATAAGAATTATAATATTAATGTTAAATTAAAATTATATTATAAATATTCATTATTAATACATACTCTGCTATAATAATGATTCTTGAGAAATCAAAATTTGTTATTTCATTTATATTTGTTATTATATTTTTAATTATTGGATAAGCTAATGATACTTTTATTTTAAGAGAAGTCCCATATTCAATGTAATTCACTGTATTTACAAAGTCAGAACCTTTATCTTTTATTAAATAAATAATTATATATAATTATATATTAATATACTATTTTTTAATTTTAATTATTATTAATCATTAATTTTAATTATTAATAATTATTTTACCTTTATGGTGAAAGTTTGTTTCTACAGGTGAAATCAGTGTTAATTCTTTAACTCCTGTAACTAGAGGTGCTAAAGCTATAATTTTTATTAATTAATTAGTATTTATTATTTTAATATATTTATTTATGTAATAAATAAATAAATAAATAATTGTTTTATATAAATATTTACAATAAGAAGCAACACCATAGATAACATTGGGTATATATGTAGTTCTATAACTATCAATATAATCAAATTCTGACATAATAAAAAAATTAGTTTCATATACATTTTAAATTTTTAAAATATTTATTTCTTACTATTTGAAATATATTTTTTTTCTTTAGGTACTTCGTAATCTCTATCATGAATCTGATATTATTTTTAATAAAATTATTTATAATATTTATCATATAAATAAATAATAAATGAATCAAACTATAAAAAATTTAATAATATATACTAAAAAACTTAATATATATTACCTCTATATTAAGTTTTTTATATAATAAAATATCAAAAAGTTCTTCTTCTTTTATATGACCACTTAATAAAAGATGAACAGAATTAAATATTATTTTATTATTTTCCTGACGATGCTCTTCATAACATTTATATTCTTTTTCTGAATCAAAAAAAGAAAATTTGCAATATCTATATATATTGTTTTTTAATACATTAACATTTTTATCTTATATTATTTAATTTATATATATATTACGTTGGAGCAACCATTGCATAATTAATGTTGGTTGTACATGGTTTAGGAGGCATTGACTTAGCTGATACAATTTCGATAGCAATTGGATTTAAACTATATTTATTAAATTATTATATATATTAATAATATTTTTTTTATATATATAAATTTAAAAAGAAATTTAATAAAACAGTATATTACAATTTTCTTTGATTAGAAGATAGTAATGGCTCTGAAAGAGTTAATTTAAATCCAAAATGTTTAATTTCACCTAATGGATATTCCAATCTTTTTTTATATTAAAATAATTAAAAATAATCTATATGTTAAGTAAAGTTTTTATAATTTAAAAAAAAAAGAATATTTGAAATATTTTACGTTTTTTCTATTTCAATATCATCAAAAAATAATTTGTAGATATCAAATGTAGATTTCCAAATTAATTCATATTGATCATCATTTTTTTTGTTAGATGATTTATCTTTATTTTTTCCTTTTAGTTTCCCTTTTTCTTTCCCTGTTCCTTTTTCGTTAATTTTATTTTTACCAGTTAAATATTTTGAACTTCTTTTATATTTATTATTTTGAGTTTTTTCTTTATTATCTTTATTATCTTTTTTATCTTTTTTATATTTTTTATCTTTTTTTTCTTTTTTCTTTTTGTTCATTTTACTATTTTTTCCTTTGTATGTATCTAAATCACTATCATAATCAGAATCACTATAATATTCGTCATCTGAATCCTTATATTTACTAGATTTATTCTTGTTTGAATTATTATTTCCTTTTTTACCATTTCTTGTTTGAGATTTTGATGATGATCGTTTATGCGATTCTGGCTTTGTATTAGAACCAAAGAATCTTGATGCTTTTTCAGGTATCAAGAAATGATGTGGATGTGGCCTTATATGAACAGTATTATTAAATTCATTAATATAATCACCGGTAAAAAAGTTAATATTATTATTTCCAAACATATCGTTAATTCCATAAAAATTATTAATATTATATTGACGATTCAAATGTTTATTATTTTTTAGTTGCTCATTATTATTTGATAATTTAATATTATTATTAATATTTCTAATTTTTGAATTTGGAATTGAGAATGAACTACGAATGTTGCTAAATTGGATATTTAATTGTTGTAAACTATCATATACAGGTTTTATTGGAATCAACGAAAAATTATAATTTACTAATGAAGACTGATTCGAAATATCATCATTCATTTCAACAATATTATCCTCATTTTTATTCTCTTTAATTGAATTGCTTAAAAATGAATTTGTTGTTGGTCGATTCATCGATGACTTAAATTGATTTTGAAGGAAACTACTCTTTCTACTATTTATTAATCTTTTAGTTCGTATTTGTTTATATATATATTCATCAGAAATTGATTTATTTTCATTATTAGGAATTAATTTCCAAATTTTAATTTCAACTTGTTTATCATAAAAATTTTTTAAAAAATCCTTTCGTTATTTTTAATTATATAATATATTAATTTTAATATTTGAAAAAGTATATCATTATACTATTATAACATAATACTATTATACATACAATATTAACATCTATATCATGAAATGTTGAATATGTTGAATTTGAATATTGAACAACATCAGTCTATTTTGTATTATGTTAAAATCAATAATTAAAAAAATTGATTAATTCAGTTATAACTAATTATTTTCTTGTTATATATTTACATACTTCTCCTTCAATTTTACCAGCAATTGTATATGAAAAATAATAACTTGAATCATCTTCATATTTATCGACTTTTTTTTTCTTCTTATCACTTGTCTTACTTGTTTTACTAGATCTACTAATAGACTTATTATGTTTTGAAGTTTTGCTTTTATTTTTACTCTTTTTACTTTCTTTTTTATTTTCTTCTTCTATCTCTTCTTTTGTCTTTACTTCACCATTAACAAGAATGTCTAATTATTAAATATATAATATATTAGAATAGATATTTGAAATATAATTATAAAAAATAAAAAATATTTATTTTTTACCTTTTTCAATAAAATAATCAATATTCACATTCATCCGTAATGAATGTGAATTAATGACTAATTTACTATCATCTAATTCAGTTTTTGCATTTAACATGTTAAGACTTATGCTTTTTATTATTTCTTATTTTCATTATTTATGAGTATGATTTCAAAAATTCTAAAGTTAATTTTATATAAAAAGAATAAAATTGAATAAAGTAAAAATAATAAATTATGTCAAAAAAATTATTGGATATTAATAATAATTTTTTTTCATAATATAATTTTAAAAAATATCCGATAATTATGAATACTTATATAATTATTATATCTATATTTATTAATTTTTTAATATTAATATATATATCAATATTTTTAATATTAATGTATATTGAATGGGTAATAATATTATACAATCTAATAATATTTATTATTTATAATTAATATAAAATCTTGTAGTATTACTTTTATTATTTAATAAATTACTAATATTAAAAAATATTTAATATTATATATATATATATAATATTAATAATTTCATAATCATCCATCAATCAAATATTATATAGGTTTATTTGATGTTTTAATCCAAAAATACAAAATTTACATAAAAATTATTAAATTTTGAATTATAAACTCACTTTAATTATGAATTGTAAATTTGAATTCTGTTTTTTAGTTATTACTTTTTTATTATTATAAATATTATTATATTATTGGTATTATCATTATTATTATATTATTATTATTATCATTTATAATTTTAATTGTTATTGTATTACTTTTTTTTTGTAAATTTTTTTTCCCAATTATTTTTGTACATTTTTTATTCGCTTATATATTAAAGTTATTCCATAATTTATTATAATGATTTTACAGTTGATATTATAAATATCATATTAATAGCTGAATAAAACCAAAAGATTAAACATTCTTAATATGTAAATTAAATATTGTATTCGTTTATATAATATGGAATAAAATTTATAAAAATTTAAGTTGTAATAAATTAAAAAATAAATTTATATTAATTTTTTTGAGATTAAATTTTTTCCAATTATTTTTTATAACTAAATAACAAATATTTACAAATATGTATTTTATTATTTAATGATTATTTATTATAATATAAATATAATTAAAAATGACAGAATTTGATGATAAATTATTATTTAAAGAAAATGCACAAACTAAAGATTCTATAGTTCAAATGGTTGATTTGGCAATAAGGCAATTAATTTTTAGAAAACTAAAATAATTATTTTAAATATTTTAGTCATTATTTAATTTTATTTCTAATAAAATATTAAAAATATATATAGATGCCTTCTAGTAGTATTGACAATTTATGTAATACTCCTATATAGTGGTAGGTTTCTTACATTTATATTGATTAAAATTATCAATATTTATACCTGGCCAAAGATGAACGTTTTAATTAATTTAGGTATATATTAAAACTTCAATAAAATGAAAAAAAAAGTATCAAAAACTTTTTGTTTTATTAATATTATTTTATATATTTAAAGATAATATTGTACTGTGTCCATTGAGTGGAACCATAATATTTAAGAAATTAAGATATATATCAACAAATCAATCAATATATATAGAAAGAGGATATATAACAATTCTTTGGTCATTTATTAATAAACGTAAAGAAAAAAATGAAGAGCAAAACCTGTTATCTAATTTTAAAGGTAATTAAACAGTAAATGCTTTATTTATATATTAATTAAAATTATAATAATTAAATGTAATTTTAATATTAAAATAGATGAAGAAGAAAAACCATCAAGAATAAGGGTTTACGCAGAAGGTTTGGAATATTTTATTTATAATAATATGGCTGTATATAATGATTTAAATAGAATTTTAAAAAGAGAATCAAATGGAAGTGTTACAGGTGAGGTTAAATAATATTTCTACAGTATTTGTAATAAACAACTATTAATAAATTTGATTATAAAGTCAATGTACCAAATCTAGGAGAATATATTTTACCAAATAAAGTCAATAAAGATAAATTATTTAAAAGCATATTGCCAATATATGTGGAAGTTAATAGAGGTGCTGTTCATATTGGAAGTAGAGATTTACCTATAATATTAGTAGCTGATTTTTCAGGAATGAAAGTTTTATATACAACAGAAAATGTATTAAATATATATACTTATAATTATGAAAAATTTATATTATATGTAATTATTAATATATTATAATTATATTTTTAAAAAAGGCAAGTTCGATATATGATTATTATATGACAGTATTAAATGTAAATTTAATTAAGCCTGTTGTTAATATTCGTTCTAATGCTGATCATATTAACTATAGAAAAAATGATATTAACAATTATTTAAACAAGTAATATTATCATATTTATTTATTATTATAAATAAAGATTATATTCTTATTCTTTATTATTATTATTATTATTTTTAGCAAAAAGTCGTTTTCTGAAAAGGTAAAATATATATTCACACTAAAGTTTTTATTTAAGAGTAATAAAAAAAATAAAAATTCAAGTACTGAAAATAATATAAAGAAAACAACCTGGACAGGACTTCCAAGATATCCTTTTTATAATTATTATTTTATATGGTTATTATTTTAAAAAATCAACTTGTTTGTATTATTGTTAACTTATTATAACACATACCAAAATAATTATAAAGGAAATGATAATAAAGATGAAAAAAGCGAATATGCAAGAGTTTCTACATTAATAACAGCAGATGAATTAATTCTTTCAATGTATACAGATGTTCCAGGTAAATAATAACATATTTAAAATAATTCTATATATAAAATTTTATTATAATTTTTTTCTAATTTAGTAATATATTAACGTTATTAAAATAATTTATTAAATATCATATAATATATTTTATTTAAAGGACCTGTTCCACCATTAAATTCTGAATATTTTGAAGAGAGTCAGAAAAATTTACCAGAATGGAGAATTGATATAAAATTATTTAGTTCGCAAATAAATTATGGTCCATGGACTGACAGAAATAGGTAATAAATTATTAATAAATATTAATGCATTTTTATTATATCTTTTTTTTTATTAATAAATAATAAATAAATAAATAAATAAATAAATAAATAAATAAATAAATAAATAAATAAATAAATAAATAAATAAATAAATAAATAAATAAATAAATAAATAAATAAATAAAGAACTCTGTTACAGTACTTCTTTTACCCACTTTCATTCAGAGATATGGAAATTGTACGACCACCAATATCAGGCCAATTAAGAGTTGCTCCGGCGATGAAACTTTTTATTGTATTTGAAGAAAAAACTACATTTAGGGTTCCAACAAAAGAACCATCAAAAGTAATGCTAAATAAGTAAAGTTTAATAATTTTATTTATGTAATATAATATATAAATAATATATTTTTTTTTAATTTTAAAATATATATAGGATAATTTATGGCGAAATAAAAACGAAAATGATATTAAAAAAACTAAAAAAGATAAAAGTAATGAACAAAGTGTAAGACCTTATGCATGGCTTAATGTTAATTTCAATGAAGGTTCACATATATACTATGAACTTCCTTCCTTTATTTTAGAAGATGGTTATGAAGGAAAATTAGATGTTAATTTGATTAATGTTCAAGTCACAACTAGTATTGATTATGCTACATTTTTACATGGATCTCAATTAAAGGTAATTTTAATATATTAATAAATTTGTTAAGATTAAAATATATTATATTTATTTTATAATATATATATATCTTTATAATATGTATAATAATTAGATTAATGCTACAATTCCTGCTCCATTAGAATGGAATAAAAAACGTACTATGCCATTTGATATTCAACTGTTAGAAACAAAAATATATTTAATTAATGATCATATACAATTAATAACAGATTTAATTGCAGATTGGTCAGATATGGAGCCTATTGAAAATGAATATTTTGTACCAACTATTTATGATATTAATATAACATTTAAAGAATTTAGTATATTATTATGTATAAACGAGTGCAATATTATTGATCAACTAAATGATTTAGAGCAGAATTGTAATCTTATATATAAATATATGATAAATATATGTATATATTGTCTCTATATATAAAATAGCTAATTTTTATTTTTTAAATAGCATATTTAATTCTATCAGGTGATATTTTAGACGTAAATGTAAATTTACCATTTACAGTATTTAATCCAATTTATACATGTATACCCTTTAAAGTTTCTGTATGTAATATTAATATTATATATTAAATGTATAAATAATTTTGAATAAAGCTAACCTTTTATTTATATATAAGAGTAAAAATTCACCATTAACTCTTGGTATATCTCTTCCAAAATCTCATACTATTGGTGCAAATATTAATAAAGAATCAACTATAGCAGGAACCATTAAAAATTTTGAATTGGAAGGAGATTATTCGTTTCATTCAGTTTATAATCCTGAATATATCGATTCAATGAATTTAAATATAATGGTATTTTAGATAGTTATAAAATGTAAAAAAATTTAAAAAAAATATTTATTAAATAAATATATTTTTATTATAATTATATAAAGGCATCTGATATATCATTCAAAATATTTGGATATTTAATAAAATATTTCATGTTTATTGCCGATAATTATTTTGGAAGTTATGGATCATTCACTACTGTATCAGAATATAGAGAAAAATTAAATAGCAAACATCATGAAAATAATATAAATACAAATCCTATTAACGCATTTGATATGAATATTTTAATACAAGGAGAAAATATTGAAGCTTATCTTCCTGAAAGCTTATATACATATAAAGATTATATCACTGTAAAAACCAAGCTATTAGAAGTAGAAATAAGAGGAACTGACCAATTTCAAGGTACTAATTATTCTATATTATTAATTATTGATATATATTAGTATTAAACTATTTTTTTAATAAGATATTCAGATTAATACGAATCCTGTTATGATATTTAATAAGAATTGCTCAAATGATTTTTTATATATTGATGGTAATTATAAATATGATATAATAATAATAATAATAATAATAATAATAATAATAATAATAAATAATAATAATAATAATAATAATAATAATAATAATAATAATAATAATAATAATAATAATGTAATTATTATATATTAATTTATTAATATATTAATAAAAAAGATTTGGCAATTTATGGTCATAGAATGTTTGGACCGATGCCCTATAAATTAGTTTATGGATCTGATTGGAGATTTAATATAGGTTCTGTAATAGGAGAAGTACATCCTTCATATATAATATCTATATACAATTTTTTGGAGACATTTTTATATCATTTTGATGACTTCGATAATTCTATTTTAGAAATTCCAGTATTAAACGATTTTATGTCATTGCAATTAATGATTAAAAAAATAGATTTATCAATTTGGGGAAAAGGTAGTACAACAATAGTTTATTTAAAAAATGGATTTAATCTACAATTAGATAATACAATAAATGTTCATTACTGTAATAGAATTTTCTTAGATTTTCCATATATTGGTATATATTTATTAACCTTGGCTGACAATAATAAAGAAGTGTGTTATTAATATATTTAAATAATTTATATATAAAGTACATATAATAATTTAATAATATAATAAAAATTTATTATAGGTTGAATCTTCATTCCCATGGACAGAAGTAGCAAGTATTGATACAAATATATCATTATGTATTTATCTCAAATCGTCTAATTGGAAAGAATTTTATGATAAACAAACATCATATATTAGGCAACAAGATAGATTGACAAAAAGAATGACATTTATATATGAAAATATAGAAAATGATAATTATGATGGAAGTAATGTAGATGAAAATGAAAAAATTTTTGGTTATGTACCAGTTTTAGTTCCACCTTTTAGAGGTATTTTTAAAATTAATAATTATATATAGTATTATCCTTAATGCTAATTTTAAATTATTTCTATAAATTTATATAATAATAATTTTTAGTAACTAAACAAGGTTATAAAGAAACAAATTCAAATAAACAAAACTTTGAACTTTTACCAATATTCATTCAAATACCAATTAGTGATTCAATTTCAGCAAGTTTAAATTCATATGAAAATAAAAATGAAAATGAATCCAATGAATATTATGAATTTAGGTATATATATAAATTAATATAGTATTTTTTTATTATTTTGTACTATACAGGTTAAAATACTTATAAATTAAAATTTATATTTTCTAATTAAATAAAAAAACAATCAACAATATAATTAGTGGTGATTCGGATAATGAAAATAATTTTAACAAATCTAATGAAATGAATATAAGTAAAAAAGATTTTAACGTTGAAAATGATTTGAGAAAATTTTCAACAAATGTGAATTATGGTATTAATATATATTATTGTTTTTTAAATAATATAATTAAATATAATTAATAATATAATTTAATATAACTATATTAATATTATTATTTTTAAGATAAATGTAAAACAAAACATATACCATATAGAAATTATTTAAATAATTATCAATTAATAGTTGATTCAACACCTTTATATACAAGTGAAATAAACTCGGATATAATTCCCCCATTAAATAGATTTTATGATAAAAAAGTAATATTTTTATTAATGGTAAAATTTTAATAATAATGTATAATATTTTATATTAAAATTTATTATTATTTTTAAAATAAAAAGAATATTAGTATTAATACCATGAAAGACGAAAAAAATAAAAACGACAATAGCAGTCATTTACCATTTCAATCTATTTTAGAAAAAGTGAACTTTAAAGAGAATTCATCTTATTTTGATTCTAGTGAAAATAAAGACAAAGAAGATAGTATTTTTGTAACTATTGATTTTTCAAAGATGTTATCAATAGTTATAACACCAATCTGTATTAAAATTATTCAAGAGTTTGTTGAAGCATTAGATATCAATGTATATTGTCAATTAACACATATTTTTTTCATTAAATAAAATATAAATAATACATATACTAATAAAATATAACTTTCTAATTTATAATTTTTTAAATTATATATACAGAGAATTCCAGATGAAACATTTATTGATCTTTTCCAAATAAAATATGTTAGTAGATTATTAGAAAAACATGAAGAAATTCTATCATCAATTGGATTATTAGTTCATTTACCAAGTTTATACATTCAATGTATTCAAGATGTAATATTTCCAGAGGGAAAAAATTTCATAAATGAAACTACAATGATTACATCAGATAATACATTATCTTTTAATGAATTTTTAATAGAAGATTTATATTTGAAATTTTATATAAGTCAAAAGATTAATATAAATAATAATTCATCAAATACTGAATTAATGGAATTAAAAACATATGTAGAGTTTTCTAAAATACGAGATATATTTAGATTTATAAATGAGTATGATAGCTCAAGTATTATGGGTGTTTTAATACCCGATGAAGATAATAAATTTGATGTTAATAATTATAATCAAAATACTATAGATCTTATAAATAATCCTTCATTTTTATATATTTGTATTGATAAATTAAGATTAGAATTATATTATAATCCAATTAATACCTTAACGCAGTCATCAGTTATATTTAATTTAGATAATTTTAATATATCAATGATCAATCAAACATTAGAATTAATAAGCTCTTCAGCATTAAGATGGATAGAATTTATTAAAAGTTTAATTAACATTATTGATAATTTTAATAATAATAATAAAAAGTTGCAGAAACTTGTTGCAACTGTTATTAAAGAATCTAAAAGATTGAATATTCTATCTAATCCTACCTTTTTAACTCAACCATCACCTTTATGGAGACTTGGAACAAGCCCACATAAATCTGATCCAGGATGGAAATTATTGTTCCATATTCGTTATGCTATGAAAGAATTACAGAAGAGACCCGAAAATATATTAAAAACTTTAATTCCTATAAAAGATACTAACACTTTATATAATATAACAATGAAAAATTTATTGGATTGGTATAATTGGGAAAATATATCTGAAAATTGTGATTTAATTAATTTAATATTTAATAAACCTTTATCAACTAATAAATTAGATAATCAAATAAAAGATGTTAGTAATTATATTCCGACAAATCTAAGAATATGTTTACAAATAGGAAAAGTACAATTACAAATTTTTGATAATAAAATAGAGAAAAATCTTATTAATATCAGTCCAACTCAAATGGATTTAATAGTAAAACCAAAAGAGATAATAAGCAATCAAGTTACTAATGATTTAAATCGATATTATTATAACATATTATATTATGGTGCTATTGGAAGGATAAATGTTATATTAAATACCAATTTACTTATATTAGCTAAACATAGTATAAGAGCTATTGGTTGGCTTTCAAATTTATATGAAAAACCTAAAGTTAAAACTAATAATACTAATACAATTAAAGAATCTATTAAAAATTTATCAAAAAATAATCCGAAATATAAAAATATGAATATTTTTCATGGACTATTTAGTATTAAAACAGTTTGTATTAAATTATCAGCTAATACATTAGAGTTAAAATTTAAATTAAGAAATTCATCAATATCGACATATAATTTAATGTTTAATAATAATGATATTGATCAAATAAAAACAATTGAAGAGTTAAATCTTCATTATCATGAAAATGCAGAAAAAGTGTCTACAGCTGTAGATTCTATAAAAAAAGTAATTATTCAGCATAATTCAATTTTAAAAATATCATCTTTATCAACTAATTTGATAGAAAAAAATATATATAGTAATGGAAAACCACTTAAAAATGAATTAGCTGAAATAAATCTAAATAATTTCAATATTCATATAGGTTTAAATAAATTATTAAATGAGCATTTGAAAACTAATGTTATAGAAACATCTAAAAAAGTTTCATTATTAATTACTTTAGGTTCTCTCAATATTAATGTATTAAAAAGTATTATCTTATTATATTCATGTTTCGATAAATGGTCAGATGAATATCTTGATAAATATAAATTTTTAATAGATGAAATGGTAAATGAAATAAATTCAGATAAAAGTAATCTTAAAGAAGTTTCTATATCACGAAGTAGTAATGAAATAAAAGAAGAAAATATATTCTATGATGTTGATTATTCACTTCTTGATGATATTGGAATTAATATTAGAGTTATATTTAATAAAATTAATATTAGAATGGATTTATTTTCTTCAGCTGGTCTTTTGATTGATTTTCCAAATATATTTATTGAATTAAGTAAAGGTGAAAGTAAAAATTCAGGAAATACTACCATGTATTTATATTCAGTTAATATTTCCTCACCAAAAGTAAAATTAAATCTTACCAATAATAACTATATTGAGAATAATGACAGTAATTTTTCATCTGAATTACCACAAGTTAATATATCTGGAGTTGTGATAACAGATACTAGTAAGAAAAATCTTGGTTTAAATATTAGTATAAATTTAATTTTAAATAAGTACCATTGTAAGATTACATCATCAATTGTAAAGGCTGTTGTTTTATTACCATATCTTATTGATGATGAATTTGAACAAATTAAAACTATATATAACAAATTTTCAATTAATCAAAGTAATGAAGAAAAATTAAATATTATTAGTGAAACTAAAAAAGAAGAGAAAAAAAATATTTTTGAATTGTATGATATTAAGTTTTCATTAAAGTATTATTTACAAAACTTTCAAATTGTTGTTAAAAGTGAAACAGAAAATATTGCATTTGATATATATATGCTATATGGAAGAGTAAGAGTTAATGATTTTAATAATAAGGAACTTGAAAAAGAATATTTAACTAATAAAAATAAAATTTTATTTGAATTATCCTCAAAAAATATTGTTTTATCTTTTAATTCAATTTCTAATTATAATAGTCAAGTCATTAATAATAGATTAGCTTATATATTTATTGATTTATCAATAAATAATAAATATATAATGCAAAATAATGAAAATAATGATATCAAACAATTATTTAATATTGAAATAAAAGATATTCATTCCGTATTACATATCATTTCTATTGAAAAGTTTTTAAAATTTTTATTATCGTTCAAGTCTGAAATCAAAAATATTCAAGGTGACTATTCAAAGAAAAAATCAGATATGAAAAAATCTTTATATGAAAGTCTTACTGTATTAAAAGATAATAATATTATGGAAAAAAATAATGAAAATAATAATGAAAATAATGATGTAATTAAATTAAATGAATCAAGTATTTTAGATAATTTAATTATTAATCTTACAATTACGAGAGTTGCTACTATCATTCCATTACAAGATAATAATGATAATCAACAATTAATAAAAAATAATGGAAAGGTTATTTTTTTATATTTTTATCTTTTAAAGTTTAGAACCGATTTTTTGAAAGATTTTTCCAATCTTGTATTTTATGAGTTTTATTTCCAATTTATTGAATCGTTTGATTTAAATAATTCTAAACTTTTTTCACCAATAGCTCATCAAGTAGAAAATAGATTAAAATTACAAAAATGTGATTTATCATTAACAACTCAAAAAGATGAAAATAATGAAGATCAATATTTAATTGAAACTACAAGTAAAGGTATAATGGTTGACGTCAATTTATCCCTTGCAACATATATTGACATATTACTAAAAATGTACTATAGAAGTTCAAAAAAATATAATGATTATGCTCCTCTATTTGAAGATTCCGGAAGTTCAGATGATATTTCTATAAAAAGTACAAATGAAGATGATAATAGTAAAAAAGAAAATCAAAAACCATTTGATTTATCTATTTTAAACAAAGTTAAAATTAAAGTAGATGTAGAACCTTCTATTATGAAATTGGTATCAAAAATTGATGAAATTAATTCTAATAATGACTTTGATAATAATAAAATTAATCTTAATGTTATTAATTTCCCAAGAATTAATATGTTTTTCTATTGTAATAAACTAATTAATAAATCTTTAATAGAAGAATCAAATACTTTTATTGATCAACTTTTCTTAAATATTAATATATATGAATCTGAAAATATTATTAAACCATTAATATTTCAATTTATGGAACAATTTATGAATAATTTTAAGTCTACTAATGAATTAATAAAAATGAATAGTAAAACGGATGATAAAAAACAAGTAGTTATAAAAGATAATAATAAGTCAAAATCATCTACACCAAATGATACTATTGCAATGTTTATGAATCATATTATTTATATTAATTTCAATATTAATAATACTAAAATAGGCTTATCATGTCAACCAAGTTCAAAAGTTTCAAGTATATTAGAATTTAATAACTTCTCATTTACATCTAATTATTCATTAAATAGTAAAAAAGAACATAGTCTAGTAGCTAGTTTAAATCTTAACTCTTTGTCTTTATTAGTAAATAATTCATATTCACCTGAGCATTTCTTTGATATTTGTTTATCTAATATTATTGTAAATTATACACTTTTAAGTGATAAAGAAAGTGAAAATGATTATTCAAATGTTGGAGAATTTTGTATTCCACAAATTATAACAAATTTGAATATAAGATACCTTCAAGACTTTTTAATATTGTATGATATATGGATTAATTCTAGATTCCTTCAAAGTTTAAGTAAATCTATTGATAAATTAAATGAAATTAACGACAATAATAATGCAATAATTATTAATAATAAAAATAATATTATATTAAGTAATGAAAACAATAATAATCATCTAGAAAAAAAGAAATCATTTTCAATGGAATTTACAGATTATTTATCAATATCTGAGCGTAATCATTCATTTTACTTATTAGCAAATATTGGAAATATTAAAGGAATATACGATTTAAATCAAATTACTGGAAAAGGTGAAATTAATATAAATATGATAAATTTGTCATTTAATAAAATATATCGACAATATATACCTCGTATAAATTGTGACTTTTTAATAAAGAACATTTCAGTTACGAGTGAAGGAAAATTACAAGGATTTATAAGAATTGAAAATATTAATATTAATGGTGATGTACGAAATCCAATATTATCATTATCTAAAGATAACAATTCATATTCGGTTTTAAGTTTGAATAGGATAGGAAGAATTTATTCTGATTTAGTATATCAATTTGATAAAACATTTTTATTAGACATTACAAATATATACTTAGTATCTAGTGATCAATATCAATTAAATGAAAAACCAAAATTATTCTTAAAAAGTGATGTATTGGTTAAATATATAAAATTATGTATTTCAAAGAAGGCAATATCAATGATTTATTCTATAGAAAAGAAATTTTCATCTTTTATAAAGGAAAAACAATTAACATTAAATTCAGATGTAAATAAATCAATTGAAATTAAAAAAGATAAAAATAAAGAAAAAGATACTACGGAAAATAAAGAAAAAACTGTTGATAAAATTAAAAAAATTGCTTATGATTATATATTTGATAAATCATCAAAATTGTTCCCTTCTCTTTATGGTATATTTTCAATTACGCTTGAAAAAGCTTTAATAGTTGCTTTTAGATATGACTTTAAAGATCCAGATTCTGTTAAACTTAATTCAAATAAGCTGATATTAGACGTTAAATTAAATTATGATACACAACAAATAATAAAAAAGGAAGATATTAAGAAAATTATAGAAGACACTAAATTTTCATGCGAAGGAATTAAAGTTGCTAAAGGAAGTTATAAATTTGTTACAAAACAAAATGAAAATAATCTTGAATTGAACCAATGGTTTACATATTTAGATGATAGTCCATCCAAAAATATATTAAATATTCCTAAAACAATTATACAACTAAATGTTAATAAATATATTATAAATAAAGTAGTTGAATACTCATTTGAATCATCATTCAGTGAACCAATTGATGTAGCTCTTAATTTTGGATTATATATTTACCTTGTTAATTTAATAAAACTATATTTAAGTACTATAAATAATGATGCGAAAGAAAATTCTAATAATGATACAAAAGAAAATAATGATTATCATACAGAATTAGGAAGTAAAAATCAAGACCAAATTCCATCAAGTAATAGTAGCATTGACGAAGATAAGAAAAAAATGAGAGAATATAAAAAACAAATTAATGAAGAAATACATATAATATCAAAAAAGCATCAAGATTTATTCAAGAATAGTTCGAATAATGATATTGATTATGAATTTAAGGCAATAAAACCAATTATATTAGAACCACAATTAAAAGTTATTGGTGATGCTACATCATGGGAATGGGTAGATTACATTGGTGTTAGTAAAGAAAAGATTCCTGTTGAACTTTATAAATACGTTACAAATAATTTTGAATTATTATTTAATACAATATGTCAAGTTTACGGAATAGTTTCTATACCATTAGAAAATACAAAAAAAAAATAATAAAATGTTAAAAATGATAAAAATAATAATATATTATTGAAAGTATTTATTCAATACTTTTATTATTTAATAATTCTATATTAATAGTAAATATTTAAAAATATAATAAAAATTAATTATTTTAAAACAATATGTAACATAATTAATAATAAAAACTAATAAATATGTTAAAAATAATAATTTATATATATAATTAATTATGGAATATTAATAAATAATTCATATCCATAATAAAAATGAATTTCTAAAAGGGGTTTATATACATTTTAATATGATTTGATATTATAAACATATAATAATATTATATATATTTTCATGATTGGGTAATATTTATTACATTAATAAATAAATGTAATATATATTATGGTTATTAAATAAAAATATATTAAATCAATAAGATTTCCAATATTTAATTTAATGTGTTTAAATACATTAATTCAAATATAAAAAATTGGAAATTAGTATCATAGTATAAAAAGGTTACAAATAATAATTTTAAAATTTAATTTTCTTTTATTCAAAATTTTTGTTTGATTAATTGAACATTAATATTTTTTTATTTTATAAATAAAAAAATAAACTAATTTATAATTGAAAATCAAAAATAAAAATTACGAATATACTTCTATATAAATAACTAATACCCTTAAGAGTTTTAATAAACTATATTTATATCTTATTAAAGGAATATTATTCTTTTACAAATAATAATAACAAATAAATAAACAAACAAACAAACAAACAAAAAGAAAGATAAAAATGGAAGGATTAGGAATGAGTCTTGATGAAATGATTTCTAAGAAAAAATCTCTTAGAAGAAGAAATCAAAGACGTACTAATAATGGAGGTCGTCGTACTGGAACTAAACTCTCAAGTGGCTTAAGTACTAGAAATTCTAATACAAGAAGAAATAGGGATGATGGATCAAAAATCATGATTTCAAATCTTGAATACAAAGTTACTGAAAAAGATCTTAGAGTGAGTCTTTTTTCAATTAAAAATAAAATATGTTAATTTTTATTTTGAATATTAAATTAAATTATTTAAAACAAATCTTCATTGGTATATTTAGTTTGGAAAATAGTTTTAAGAGTTAAAAAATGTTATATTTATAACTCTTGGGTATTACTATTGTATTTTATTTGATAAAAAAAAAGTTTTTAATACTTATTTGTTCAATTAAAATAATGAATTTCTTTCCAAGAAATCATTATTAATGTTAAATAGTATATAAAAAGTATTAATATAATAGTTAAATATTATTTGATCAAATTCAGTAATAAATAAAAAAGAAAAAATACATTGATTTTTTTCTCTGATCAATAAAAATTCAAATAGATTATTTAGTTTATTATATAAAAAATATTTCTCAGTTTTTTTATTTTTTTTTTTAAACTTTAACCACATGAAAGAAATATTTAATACCAATAATTAATAACCTAAATTAAATCGATATATTACTATTAATAACAACAACTCAAATAACAGGAATTATTCAATGACATTGGTCCAATTCGTTCAGTTTCTTTAAATTATGATCAAAATGGTCGTTCTAAAGGTAGTTTATTAGTAGTATATTTATTAATAAGAAACACTGAAAAGTATTCTAATATGAAATAATGTTATATTTTCATAAGGTTCTGGACAAGTTGTTTTCGTTCGTAGAGGTGATGCCAAACGTGCTTCAGATAAATATAACAAAGTTACACTTGATGGAAGATCAATGAAGATAGAAATTGTTTTATCTTCAACTGCTTCTAGTGCTGCTGCTTCAAGAAATAATAGAAGAGGCAATGGAAGGTAAATGACAATAATGCAATATATTTCTAAATAACAAATAGTGTTATTAGTAAATACTAATTTTTTTATCTAATGTATTTTTTTACATTTGTAGAAATAACGGTCGCAGAAATAATCGTTTTAATAAAAATAAAGAACCACAAAAGTCTGCTGAACAACTTGATGCTGAAATGGATGCCTATATGAATACAGATGACTAAAATAACAAATATTTATATTAATTCATATTTTAAAATTTATTTTATAATTTTTTTTTTCAATTTTGTATCAAAATAATTTAACAACTTTATTCACAATATACTTATATCGTTAATTCATTAAACAATATTATTAATAATAAAAATAAATAAAATATTTTTTCATTATAAAACAAAGAAATATAATACATAATAAATATATGAAAACTTTTAGTGTTAAAAGTTAAAAGTATTTCTTATTCTTTCAATTTTATTTATTTTATAAATTATTATTTATTTATTTATTTATTTTTTATTTTTTATTTTTTATTTTATTTATATTTTATTTAATCATTTATATACTTCATTGTATTTTTTAAAATTTATTATTATTATTATTATTATTATATTATTATATTTGTTTGGTTTTTTTTCTTTTGAAATTTTAAATAATTATTTTTATATAAATTATTCAGCATTTTCCTGTTAATATATTTTTTAAAAAAAATTTTAAGTTTCAGTAAATTTGTTATAAAATTTATTATCAATAATTATATTGTTACTAACTTTAGCTTGTTGTTTTACATGCTTAATATATGATTCTTTATCTTTCATATATAAAAAGTAAGCTTTTTCCTAATATAATAAAAAATTATATTAATATATATTTATATATATCAATAAAATAATAATTACTAATATATAAAATAAATTACTTGTGCTGGACTGTCTGGATTTGGTTCATTTAATAAAACTTGAATACCGGTTAAAATATCTTTTATAGTAATACTTGGTTTCCAATCCTTTAAATATTAAATGTTTTAAATATTTAGTATAAATATAACATATAAAAATTATATTATGAATTAACATATTTATAAATTATATATAATGTACCTGATCTTCATTTAATATACTCAAACAAACAGTGCCTTAATTTAATTATTTTGAATTGAAAATTTTTAATTATTTATACTTATATGGTTTTTGTATTTTTTGAATTAAAAATATTTTACCTGAAGGATATACATTTGGGTGACTAAATTTTTATAAATATATTAAT
>MCFG01000559.1:25000-30596 GCA_002104895.1 Anaeromyces robustus | reverse complement strand
AATGTTCAAGCCCTTCTAAATGTCTTGAAATTATCTATAATAAAATTTGGGATGACTCTTTCCCCCATAATTGGAACACCGCCTTTATAGTTTCTATATACAAAAAAGGTGATCCAACTGACTGTAACAATTACCGTGGCATTTCCTTAATTAATATCTGGCTTAAAATTATTTCCAATATGTGACTGATCGTATATCAAGTTATGCTTTTACCTACAAATTCATTAGACCTGAACAATTTGGTTTTTGTAATCATAAGGAATGTATCAGTCAGTCTATACATCTCTATTTTTGAAAATTTGTCAAAAGAAGATTCCTTGCTGGTAAATTTAATTATGTTGCTTTTCTTGATATTCGAGGAAAAAACTTACGATTCTGTACTCATTTTCAATATTCTGACGAAATTATTTCATCTTGGTATTCGAGGAAAAAACTTTGACTTTCTTTCTAACTTGTATTTATTTTCTAAAATTCTCGCTCGTTTTCTTGATATACTTATCCGAAAAGAATTTTCAATTAATCGAGGTATTCGACAAGTCTGTCTTCTTTCCTCAATTCTTTTTAATTTTTTTTTATTAATGATTACTTTAAATAATTATGAAAATCTCAGTATTAATATTAGTGATAAACATTGCTGTGGTGGTATGTGGTTTTTTTGCTGATGATCATCGTCCTTATAAGCACCTTCTGAAAAAAAAAAAAAAGATTACAAAAAAAAAAAAAATCTTTAAAAAAAAAAGAGTTATTAAAATGAGTTGATCTAAATGAAATGTCTTTTTTTTTTTTTTTTTTTTTTTTTTTTTTTTGTATTCAAAAATGTATTACCTATGGTTATCTTTTACGGAATCTCCTTGACTATTTAAAATCTATTTTTTCTATCTTTATATTATATGCAATTCCTAAATAAAGTCTCATATTGATACATTTATCTTGATATTCCTTTTTTTCTAATGATTTATCTTTAAAACCTATTCTTGATAAAATGTAGAATTGTACGTTTTATTAATAATAGATACAAAAAAAAATCATTATATTTTCTTTCTAACTTTTTTTTTTATGAATACTTGTATTCCTTTAACCTATAAAAAAAAGTTTTTTTTTACAATCTTATGTCATCAGTAAACTTCTATACGATGCACCTCTTTATTGACTCTAATCAATCCAATACAAAAAAAAAAATTCAAACTTTTATTATTAATATTGGTATGTTTTGGTGTATTGATTCTTTCAATAGCAGCAAAAAAAAATCATTACCTAAGAATATAGATGAAATCTCCTTGGATAAAAAGTATAGCTATGTTCGAAACCCTACTATGATTATCTATGCTCTCTCATCTCGAGACTTTCAGATACCTTCTATCTTCTATCATAGGTGTTAGTGCTACTAGACAGGTTTAAAGGTTTCAAAAAAAAAAAAAAAAAAGAAAAAAAAAAAAATGGAAAATTTTTTCAATTGTATTATTTAAAGATTTTGTTTTTACACTATAAAAAAAAGAATTAATAAATTTCTTTTCTTGGCCTGTTAAATCTAGTTCATTAGTGGATAGACTCATAGCTCATAGAAAAGGTGTTGGTTAGTGAATCTAAAGGCATTAAAATACTGGACAAAGATTATATAGATAATAATGCATTATTTAATATTTAATACTTTCCATGATAGGGTTTTATGTATTTGAAAAAACTAGAAATTATTGGGGAACAGAGTCAATGACATGAATTACTTATCAAAAGTTCATCCAAGTCTCCGGTTCTGATCACTGTGGATCTATTTCACGTCACATTTTCTTTTTTATTGTTATTTATAATTTTATAATCAATTTTTTGAAAATATATATTTTTTTCGAATTCTCGAGATTTCTTCAAAAAATTTTTCCATCAACCATGAATGCTTCAAATATCTTTGAATTTCTCATACTATATGACTCCTATGATAAAATATGTGCAAATATTAAATCAGTCATTAAGAACATTAGAAAGAATCTCTTTCTGAACTCTGTTAAAATCTATTTATAATGATTTTGAAAAAAAACATTAGGAAAGGACGGCAAGGCTTACATAAATTAGTCAAACCATTTTATTCTACCTCTCCCCCCCTTGATGTCATCAAAGATAGCAATGGAAGCCTGTTTTTTTCAAAAGAGAATAAACTTCTTCGTTTTTGCTGAACACTATGAACTCTTAGCTTCTGATGTTATTGGTCATAGTCTTAACAAAGAATTTTGGGGAAATAAACTTGGATCTCCTCCTCTAGACTCTTCTGAATGGAATATCAATGATTCTATTACTATTTCTGAAATTTACGAAACCGTTTCTTCTTTGAAAAATAATAAAGCTCCAGCTCCTTGATGGTATTCCTTTTGAATTCTTCAAAGCTTTTTTTGTGAATATTCTTCAAATAGTAATCAACCAAACAATCAGAAAAATCCCTCAAACTCCGTTATTCCAGATTCTATTAAATGTCTTGAATTATTATTTAATAGAATTTGGGATGGTGATTTCCTGTCTGAATGGAATTCTGCATCGATCATTTCTATTCCAAAAAAAAGAAAAAAAAGGTGACCTTTCTAATTATAACAACTATAGAGGAATTTCTCTGATCAACGTCAGTATAAAGATCATCACAAAGATTATCACTAACAGAATTACTAATTATGCACTTAAACATAATTTTATCCGTCCATAATAATTTGGTTTCCGTTATAAAGAAGAATGCATAAGTCTTTATATATCAATCCGTGAAATATGTCAAAGAAGAGCTTTTCTTAATCAATTTACTTACCTTGCTTTTCTTGATTTAAAAAAAAGCCTACGATTCTGTCCCTATTTACAATATTTTAACAAAATTAAACAATCTTGGTATACGTGATAAATGCCTCAATTTTATTACTAACCTTTACCTTACCTCGAAAGCTCGTGTCTTGCTGAATAATCAACTCTCAAATGAATTTCCTATAAACCGTGGTGTTCGCCAAGGTTGCCCTTTATCCCCAATTTTATTCAATTTATTCATTAATGATATTTTGAATAATTGTTCCAATTATGGAGTTTCATGTGGTAATTCAATCTGTTGTGGTGGTCTTTTTGCTGATGACATTGCTCTTATTGTTCCTGCCAAGAGTAAACTCAGAAATAATAGGCTTAAGGGAAAGAGAATTGTCAAAAGGGATACCAAGATATTTATAGGTAGAAGATTTAGGAATTCTATTGATACCTAGAAAGAAGGTCGGGTCAGAATAATTATGAGGAAGAGAGAGTTTGAGTGGTTTAACAACCATTGTAGCACATTTATTGATACCAAAGGTCATTTCATTGGTTTTGGCCCAATCGTGTACAGGAGATAAAAGTGCTCTAACATTAACTTTAAAAAAACTTAACCTGACCTGACTATTATTTCTTTTTGTATCTTTTATTACTTTTTATTTATTTTATTTTATTTTATTTTATTTTTTACATTTCATGTATTTTATATATATTCTTTACTTTTTTATGTAATCTATGTTTCACATAAATCCTTAATTTAAATTAATTACTAATATATAAAGATTAAGAATGTACCAACATCAATCTAATAAAATATAATAAATATAATATAATATCATAATTAAAGATTAATCTCTATCATTAATTAATTAATTAATTAATTGATTGTGATATTATTTTAATTCAATTTACAAAGAAGCTTCAGAGTCTTCATTTTTTTTTTATTTTTTTTCTTTTCTTTTTTTTTCTTTTAATATAAGAAATGATAATAATAATTAAATTTAAAGGAGAGTAGGAAAGAGAAAGAGAAAGTTTAATAAATATTTAGACACCCATCTTTTACTACAAAAAATGTTACATTTCTACTTTTACTTCTACTTCTACTTCTACTTCTACTTTTTTTTGTTTTGTTTTATTTTATCATATCCTATTATTTAAAAAGAAATGAAGTTTAAATATATACACCCTTTATTAGAATTATTATAATTTCAGGGATTTATTACAGTTTATATATATATATAATTGCTTATTTTATTTTGTTTTAATTTCTATATCAATGATTATACTAATAACTTTTAATAATAAATTAAAAACAAGTGAACGTATCATATAGTCTATATAAAAAAAAGAATAATTAATTGTAGCAATGAAAATATTCTATATAGTTTTTTTAAAAGATAGTTTATTTTTAAAAAAAATTATTATTAATTTCATTATTATTATTAATATTATTATTAATTTATATAATTTTATATATTATATATTATATACCAATTAATAATAGTTTATATTTCTATATTTGTATAATACATTTATATCCTATTTTAGCCTTTTTTTTATATTTTAATTTTTTTAATTTATATATATATATATATATATATTACTTTTCAATTTATACCTTACCACTTAAACTATTTATATATATATATATATATAGACATAATTTTTTTTTTCCTTTTAAATAAACTTAATACCTTATTACATACTACTTATATATATAATTTTTAAATTGGTTTATATTTTACTATTTACTTTTTATATATAAATTTTAAATTTTTTTTATTAAATCATAGTAAAAATATCATTTATTATTATTTTGTAATGTCTTTTTTTTTATTATTAATTAATTAATCTTTTAACATATATGTTAAATCTAGAAAATTTATTCCTATTTTTTGAAGAATATGAAGCTATAGTAATACAAATTTTAAATAAACTCTATCTAGAAATTTTTTTTTATCAATTTTTTTTTTTTTTATTTTTATTTTTAATTCATCGTTTTATTTTTATTTATAATAATAGAGAAGGTCCCTTTTACGTTATTAGAATTCATCAAAAAAAAAAAAAAAAAAAAAAAAAAAGAAAACTATTCCACTATTCCATTAATTTATGAAAATGATCATATACTATCATTACCACCTTTCTTTCTTCCCATAAAATCAAGAAAAAACTATTTTCTCTTTCTTTTTCTCACTCACACACACTCTCTCTTAATCTTTCAATCTTTTTTACTATGTTTAATTATTGATTCATACTTCCCTTTCCTCGGGGAACACCTCAAAAAAAAAAAAAAAAAGATTTTTTTTTGATATCTTATATAGTGAAGAATGAATCACTTATATAATATATAATTTTACAATGAGTTATAATATATTTTTTTCCTCGATTATTAAGGAACTAAAAAAAAAAGAAAAATAGAATAAAATATATTTCAATTATATACCATTTTATATTTAAAAAAACTATATTTAAATATATCACTATTTTATAAATAATATATAAACTATATTTGAAATTATCATATATATAATTATATATGAAAGTGTTTAATATAATGATATTAATAAAAGAAAATTGCTTTTTTTTTTATAATATTATTAATAATAATATTTATAAAAAATGAAAATCAATAAATAAATATATAAAAGAAAAACAAAAAAAAAAAAAAACAAAAAAATATAATACAATAATTTTTAATAATTATAATTTGAGTATTATAAAAAAAAAATTTTTTTTTATTAATTTTTCGAGAATTGTCAAATTTAATAAAATAAGCATTTTATTATTTATTATTATTATTATTATTAATAATTATTATTAATTATTAGAATTTTAC
>MCFG01000559.1:0-20000 GCA_002104895.1 Anaeromyces robustus | reverse complement strand
TAATCCATTTAATATATTTATTATACTATCAAAATTTATTTTTTTAATTCATTCAATGAAACGGTTTTAAAGAATTTATTATCCATTTAATATTTGGTTTTATTATTATTTTATTATTAACGAGTTATTAACAACACTATAAATAAATAAAAATTCATCAATTATATTAAATAAAATAAATATAACGAAATTATTATGAATATATGTGTATTTTTTTGAAACAATCAAATAATAATATATTAATATAAAACATAAAATATTATATCTATTTATCCAAAATATTCCAATAATAGGAAAAAAAAAAAACTATTTTAAAGTTGATAATATTTTTCAATAAAACAATAATAAATATATAAATAAATATCAATCTCTATAAATATATATTTATATCGATATTAATAATATATGAATAAATATTATTATTTATAAATAAGATAATATAATAAATAAATAGTTTAAAGAGAATGCAATAAAAACTTTTTATTTCATTAAAAAAACAAAACAAAACAAAATAATCAATTATTTATATTAATAATTAAAAAATAATATTTTTATTATTATATTTATATTTTTTGTTAATATATATATATATTTTTTAAAAATTATCGAAAATAAAAACAATAAGCTTATTAATAATTTTCTCTTTCTACCTCTATCTCTCTCTCTCTATATTTTTTATCTTATTATTTTTATAAATATAATAAATAAATAAATAAATAAATAAAAACAATAACAAAATAATAATAATAATAATAGTAAATAATATAAAATGCCACAAATCACTTACCCACCAGCTTTAGAAAAAAAATACAAATTCATTCGTGAACTTGGTCAAGGTGCTTACGGTATTGTTAGGTAAATAAATAAATATTATTCATATATCACTATCGGAAAATATTCTTATTCTTATTTATTAATTATTTTTATATTATTTTTAATATTTATATTTTTTATATTAAATATATATATATAAAAACAATAAATAAATTCAAAAAAAAAAAAAAAAAAAAAAAAAAAAATCAAAAAACAAAAACAAAACAAAACAAAATGGAATAAAAAAAAATATAAATCAAACAAACAAAATATAATATATAAAAAAATATGTTATAAATAAAAATAATATAAAAATAAAATAAAATATAATAATAAATAATAAATAATAAATAATATTTACAATAAAATAATATATATCATTGAAAACAAAAAACTAAAAAAAAAAAAAAAAAAAACTAAAAAACAGTTCAGCAAAGAATATCGAAACCGGTCAAGAAGTAGCTATTAAGAAGGTTACTAAGATTTTCGATAAAAAGATTCTTGCTAAGCGTGCTTTAAGAGAATTAAAATTATTAAGACACTTCTCAGGACATGAAAACGTGATTATTAATATTTTTTTTTATTTTATTTATTTATATATTTATATAATAATAAAAATAATAATAAAAATAGTAAAATTATTACTTAGAATAAATGAAAAAGAAAATATTATATGTTAGAAAAATAAATCATTAATACTTTAAATTGTATATAAACTAAATATATATTCCTTTTTATTTATATTTGTAATTTAATAATATTCATATTCATATTCATATCTATATATTTATTATCAAACTACAAATTATATATAAAGATTACCAATATTATTGATATAGAAATTGCTGATTACAACAACTATAATGAAATGTAATTATCTTTTATTATTATTAAAATAATATAAAAAATAATTATCCTAAAAAATATTTCAATTTTTATGTAATATTTGGATATTCATTATTCTATACATATTTATATATTATATATATGAAAAAAAAATTTTTTTTTTCCTTAATATTTACAGTTATTTAGTTGAAGAATTAATGGAAGCTGATTTACATCAAATTATCCGTTCAGAACAACCATTAACTGATGCTCACTACCAATACTTCATATATCAAATTTGTCGTGGTCTTAAATATATTCATTCTGCTAATGTTCTTCACAGAGATTTAAAGCCAGGTAACTTATTAGTTAATGCTGACTGTGAATTAAAGATTTGTGATTTCGGTCTTGCTCGTGGTTTTGTTGATACTCCAGAAGCTAATGCTGGTTTCATGACTGAATATGTTGCTACTAGATGGTACCGTGCTCCAGAAATTATGCTTTCTTTCAAGTGTTATACTAAAGCTAGTAAATATATTTTTTTTTTCTATTTTTTTATAAATAATATTATAATAGGATAATATAAATAATTATTAAAAAAAATAATATAATAATAATAAGATATAATAATAATTCTAATAATGATATTAATATTTAAAAAAAAATATTAAAAATATTAAAATTATTTTTTATTATATTTTATTTTTTATTTTCTTTTTAAATAATAGTTGATATTTGGTCAGTTGGTTGTATCTTTGCTGAATTACTTGGTGGTAAACCACTTTTCAAGGGAAGAGATTGTATCCTTTTTATATATATATTATATATATTGTATATTATTATTATTATTATTTTAACAAAATGATAAGAAATTTAAAAATCTGGAAAAAAAATACAAAAACAAAAACAAAGGGTATTTTTATATAAAATTTGAATTCAATTATTCCTTAACTTTTTTTTTTTTTTTTTTTTTTTTTTTTTTTTTTTTTTTTTTTTTTTTAAAAAAAATAAGATGTTGATCAATTAAACCAAATTTTAAGTATTTTAGGTACTCCAGATGATGAAACTTTACGTCGTATTGGTAGTGATAGAGTAAGTTAAAATATAAATATAAATATAAATATATATATAATAAAATAAAAAAAAAAAAAGATTATATATATATGTAATATAATAACATAATAAAAAATATTATAAATATATATAAATATAAATACAATTTTATTAAATATTAAAATTATATGATATATTTTATTTTTTATAAATATATAATTTTAGGCTTTAATGTATATTAGAAGTTTACCAAAGACACCAAAGATTCCATTTAGTCAACTTTATCCAAAGGCTACTCCACTTGGTAAATTATTAAAAAAAAAATTATTTATTTTATCAATTTTATCTATTTTATTTAATTATATATATATTAATTTTAATTCTAATAATTAACCAAACAATATATTTTATTTTATATATTAATATTATATAATATAATGAAATATAATATAATCATATCAATAATAATAATAATAATAATAAATAATTAAATAATCAAAAAAAATAGCCCTTGATTTATTAGAAAAACTCTTAAAGTTTGATCCAGCTGAAAGAATTACAGTTGAAGAAGCTTTAGCTCACCCATACCTTGAAGCTTACCATGATGTTGAAGATGAACCATCTCACAAGAAGCCATTCGATTTCTCATTCGAAGCTTTAGATTCTATTGAAGATATGAGAAGTAAGTTTTTTTTTTTAATTTATTTTATTTTATCATTTAATAATTATATTATTATAATATTTAGTAATTTATTAACATATAAAATTTTTTATTATTATATATTAATATTTATATATCTATTTATTTTTATATAAATTTTTTTTATTAGAAATGATTTCACAAGAAGTTATGGAATTCAAGGCTATTAAGTTAGCTCAACAAGAATTAAGTTCCCACCCACCACGTCCAAAGGAATCGTAAGTTTTTTTTTTTTTTTAAAGATATTTATTTATTTTACAATATAATTTATTGAATATTAGTATATTTCTTTATAGTAGAATTAAATATTAATATTAATATTTATATCATGGATTTTAATGTATATAATTTATATATAATAAAAAAAATTATAAAAAAAAAAATAGATTAAGTGGTCCATCAAGAGATAATGTTGGTCACGTTGTAAAAGATGATGCTGATGAAGATCCAAATGCTGCTATGGACGTTGATGAAGAATTACAAAGAAGAAGTCAAAAGGTGTGAACCGTAAAGAAAAAAATAACCAACTATATAAATAAAAATAAAATCATAATTTTTTTCCCTATTTTTTTTAAAAAAATAATAAAAGTATTTTTAATAAATCGAAAAGAAAAACAAAAAATATCATAAATTATGAATAAAATGAAATCTAAAATAGAAAAAGACTTCATTTTATTTAGTAAAAAAAAAAAAAATTATAATTTTTAGATACAAGAAATAATAATAAATAATATTATTAATATATATATTTATTAATATTAATAAGTTTTTTTTTTTTTTTTTTTAAAAAATGTTAAATAAAAATAAAAATAAAAAATAAAAAATAAAAAATAAAAATAAAATTAAAAATAAAAAATAAATAAAAAAAAAATTAATCAATCATAATATAATATTGATTAACAATAATATTATTTATAATAATAATAATAATAAAATATATTTAAAAAAATAAAATAAAAAAATAAAAAAAAAAAAAAAGAAAAATTTTTAGATATAATCATTATAATAAATTTATAATTTAAAAAATGTAAAAAATATTTAAAAATAAAAAATTAATAAAAAATATTTAAAAAAAAAAAAAAAAAAAAAAAAAAAGTAAAAAAAAAAAAAAGTAAAAAAGAAAAGGATTATAAAAATCATAATTAAGTGTGTACTTAACGTATAGAAATATATAAGATCTTATTTTAGAAATTATTATTAACAATATATCTTTTTAAATTTTTTTAAAAGATATATTGTTAATAAAAATAATATAAAAACTTTATTAATTATTTACATTAATTCCAAAAAGAAAAATTTTTTTACAAAGATATATTAATTAATCAATAAAAAATGCAATATGAAGACAAGTTCTAATAGAGAATATCTATTGATTTTGAAAATGTTTTAGTAAGTTATCAAAAGGAGGGGTAGGTTAATTATAATTATGCTGATAATTAGATTAATTTAAAATATTAGAAGAAATAAAAGTTAAAACAAAAAAAAAAAAATATATATATATATATATATATTTGTAGTTTTCATTCAATATTTTGTGCTACATAATATAATCTTAATCGTATAAATAATTTTAATTTTTAAATTATATATATATATATATAAAATAATATTTTTTTTAATTAATATATATATTACTATATATGTCATCCATCCAATTAGTAAATATTTAAAAAATTTTATTTCATTTTTCTTTTTCGCTTTTTTTTTTTTATTAAGAAATTTAAATTTTGAAATTTAAAAAGTTTTTAAAATTTAAAATTTGATTTTTTTTTTTTTTTTTATATCTATATATATTTAAAATGAATACAAATGCAGTTTATTCTAGTAATCATAAATTTGGAAAAATTGTTCATATTAATGAATTAGAAAATGAACCAAAAAAATATATAGGTGAGACTGTAAGAGTATTGGGAAAGTAAGTTTTTATAATTAATTTTTTTTTTTTTTAATGGCATTGCTTAACTTTAAAGACATAATAAATTATTTTTTAATAATTATAATATTAATAGAATACAAAAAAAAAAAGGAAATATTTCAGATGAAATTTGATTTTTTATTTTAAAATTAAAATTAATTATTAATTTTTTTTTTCTTATAATTTATAATTATTGATTTTATAAAATTTAGATTAATAAGTTATAATTTAAAAGAAAATCTAGCTTTATTAGAACATCCATTATCACATAAAAAACTTTTAGTAGATACAAGGAATTTAATTAATTGGTCTGGTCGTTTAAAATCTTTTCAACAATTTATTGGGGATATTATTGAATATAATAATTCAGATATAGAAAATAAATTTAAATTTAATTCAACGATAAAAAATTATAATAATGGCATCATATTAAGAGCAGATATTTTTCGTTGTGTCGATGGACTTGACTTTAACGTATATGAACAAGTTGTTGATATACGAAGAAAATTTGAAAAAGAATATTTTAATAATTAATAATATAGATATATATATATAAAGGAATATAATATATTATATATATTATATAATTTTCTTAAAATAATATATATATATTTTAATTTATTTTTAGAAAACTATCAATTATAATTTGAAATACTCATATATTTTTTATATTTATTTTTTATATATAATTATATAATTATATATAAAACTTTAACAATTTCATCATTTATTCCATGCATTTTTAATTTAAATTATTTTATAATTATAATAATTCATTAGTAAAATACTTTTTATAATAATAACTATTTATAAATATAATAATAATAATATTCAATATTATCATATAATAATAATTATAATAATAATAATAATAATATTTAATATTAATATTTAATATTTTAATAATAATAATAATAATATTTAAATTTTTTAATAATAATAATAATAATAATAATAATAATAATAATAATAATAATAATAATAATAATAATAATAATAATAATAATAATAATAACAATAATTATTATTATTATTATTATAAATGTTATTATAAAAATTTTTCATTTGTTCAGCGTTATAACAATGAATAGTTAGTACTGTAATATAATTAATATCATAGAAAAAAAAATGTAAATAAAAACAAACCAATTATACATAATAAAACATATATAATTTATAAATGTTACTCTATTACAAAAGTACAAAAAGTACAAAAAAAAAATTAGTAGAGATAACGAAAATAGTTTTTTCCTTTTTATATATTATGATATATGATTTAAATATTAAATGGTTAAATGAATTATTTATTAAATATTATATTATATAGAATTATATTATTATATATTATTTTATTATATTTTACACATAAATATGTATATTTAATATTTATGTATAATTTTATGTATTAAAGATAAAAAAAATTAAAAAAAAATTTTTTTTTAATATTTCATGTTTCAAATAATTGTTTACATTATTTATTATTTATTTTTTTTTTATACGTTTTTTGTATATTAAAAAAAATTTTTTTATTTTCTTTCTAACTTTTCTTTTTACTTTTTTATATAAATAATATCTGGTGTAAAGTAATTAATAAAAATTTAATTTTGAAATTTATAAATAAATTTTTTTATAAATAAATTTATTAAATTATTTAAATAAATAAATATAAATTAACTTTTTTTTTTGTTATGTTTATATAATATATTTTTATAATAAAATAGTAAAGTAGATAAATTAACAAGAATAAATAAGACTTAGAAAAATAATAATAAAAAAAAAAAATGAGCATTTCAAATACATTAAAAGAATTTTCTCTTTCAACATTAAATACTTATTTAATTCCTTCATATTGGTCAAAATTTAAAACCAACCCTGTTGGAAGAGCATTAAAAATATCTGAATTTTATAATAAAAATCAAGTTGATATTTTAATGTTACAAGAAGTTTGGGGTGTTGGAATTGTAAAGTGTAGAATTTTAATTTTATATATACATCTTTTTTTTTTTTTTTTTTATCATTTTTACTACTTTTTTTCATATTTTTTTCTTTTTTTTTCTTTTATCTTTATATTTTTATAATTTATAATTTGAAAATTAATTTATTTATTTTTATTATGAAAATGATTATTATTATTATTATTATTATAATTATTTTTTTTATAGCCTGAAATTACATCACATTTAAAAGATAATTACTCAACAATATTTGATAATCGTAAAGATTTAAAGAAAGCAGAATTAAATACAGCATATAATACTGTTTTAAACTTTGTTACTCAAACTGGTGGTTTATTTTATGCTCAAAAACCAGATATTAGATTATTATGGACAGATAGAGAAACTTATAAGGTCTCTGCCACCCGTTCACAAAAGGGTATAAGAGGACACCTTTATTCTATGGATAGATTTTTTAATAATAAAACAAAAATTATTGATGACACTCAAAATACAACGGAAAATACTGTAAAAGATGATGCATCTAAATATTTAGTTGTATTTAATACCCATTTAGATGCTTTTGATGATAAAAATAAAATTATTCAACTTCAACAAGCTCGTAAATATATAGAAACTACTTTATATCAAACGGTTCCAAATATATTAAATCAACAAATTAATAATTCTGAAAAGAAAGGTTTATATTTTTATATTTATATTTTTTATATTTTATATATTTTTATATTTTTTTTTATATTTTTTATATATTTATATATATATATATTTATATTTTTATATATATATATATTTTTTTATAACTGTTTTAATATAGTTAAGAATCATTAATTATAATTACTTTTTATCATTATATATTATTATTATTATTATTATGCTAACATATATCTATTGTATTCTTTTTTTTTTTCTTTTATTTTTTATTTCAATTTTTAATTTTAAATATATATATATATATATTATATATTATATATTAAATAGTACTTCCTGAAGTTAGTGTTATTTTAGTTGGTGATTGGAATATTCCAGCACATCATCAACTTTATAAAACACATTTATTAAAATTAATGGGTGATGAAACAGAACCAATGATTGATTATTATACTAAACATCATAAAATGGAAGATGATAAAGATCATACTTATGATGTTAAGAATTCATTAGTTACTGTTAAATGGGCAAAAGGTCGTATTGATTACGTTTTTGGATTAAACTCTTTAAATAATAAACTTGTACAACAATCAGAAGAAGATAATAATAGAGAATTTAATTATAAATTAGTTCCATTAAATTGTCTTAGTTATGATATCATTCGTCAACCAAGAGGTGAAGAAATGACTGATCATTGGCCAATTATAGCTAAATTTAGTTTTTAATTTTTCTTCAACTTTTTATTTTTTCTTTTTAATTTTTTTTTTCACTTTTATTTTTCTTTTTCTAGTTTTTTAATTTTTAATTTTTAATTTTTATTTTATTTATTTTATTTATTTATTTATTTTTTCTCTTAATATTTTATTCAAAATATAATATTATAAATAAATTATTATTAATGAAAAACAAAGAGAAAAAAAATTAAATAAAATAAAATAAAATAAAATAAAATAAAATAAAAATTAAAAATTAAAAAATTAACATCAACACAACATAAATTAAAATATCAACAACAAACAACAGAGAATAATAGAAAAAGAAAAAAAAGAAAAAAGAAAAAAGAAAAATAAACAAAATTTAATTAGAATAAAAATTAACATCAACACAACAGCAACAACAGAGAATAATAAAAATTAAAATAAAATAAATTAAATGTTCTATATTTGTATTTAAAAGAAATTTGAATAATAGGTTATTATAAAAAAAGAAAAAAAAAGGAATAAATGAAATAATTATTTTTTCCTTTTTTTTTCTTTTTTAATCATTAAAATAAACAAATTTTAGGATTGAAGAAATGAAAAAATTAAAATAAAATAATGAACAATATATATATAATAAAAATAAAAAAAAAAATAAAAACAAACAAACAAACAAAAAAAAAAAAAAAATAAAAAATAAAAAATAAAAAAATAAAATAAAAATAAAAATGCAAATATAAATAAAAGAAATTGATAAATAATAAATAATATAATATACTATTATATAAATAATTTTTCATTAAATGATGTAAAAATAAATTTATTACATTAATATAAACAATTATTTTTTAAATAATTATTAAATAATTGACAACATAGCCTTTTCAATATATCTAAAAAAAATAATTAGTAATAGAATTTTTATTTTTTTTTTTTTTTAATAAATAAATTTTATAATATACAAAGAAAAAAAAAAAGATGTTTCTTTTTTTTTATTTATTTTTTTAATTTATTGTGTTTTAAATATAAATAAATTCTAATAACATGTAGTGTTATATGATATTAGGTATTAGATAATATAATAATTAAAATGTTCAAAAAATGAAATAAATGGAATGTTTAACCTAAAGTTTAAATAATTACAAAAAAAAAAAACTATTATTAATTAAAATTGTAGATTAAAAAAATAATGATAATAATTATAAAAATTATTAAATGAAATATAATTATAAATTTTTTTATTATAGTAGTAATATATGTTTTTAATATATTAAATTTAATTAAATTTTTTAATTAAAATAATTACTATATAAAGTTTTTTTTTAAAGTAATTTTTTTCCTTTTTTTTTTTTTTTTTTTTTTTTTTTTAAATCTTCAACAAATTTTAAGAAATTAAAATTTAAAAATTAAAGGTAATATATTATATATATATAATAATATTTTAAAATTTATTAAATTTATTATTCTATTTTGTAGTTATTATTATTTTTGTTTTGTTGGAAATTCAATATCAAAAAGAAAATCAATTTTTATTTGAAATACAAAAAAAAAAAAAAAAAAAAAAAAAAAAAAATCATGTTATATGAATGATTTATGAACCATCTTTAACAAATTCAAGTGTTCAAAATGTTAATTTTGATATAATAATTTATTATTAATTGGATGAATTATTTAAATATATATATAATTTATTTATACTTTTATCAAATTATTAATAAAACTAAAATTCTCTTTTATTAACTATTGTAATCAAATATTTTTTTTCTTAAAAAAAAAAAAAAAAAAAAAAAAGAAATTTTTGAAATTGAATATTCATGTTGATAATTAATGAATTTGATATAATATTAATATGATAAAAATTATGTTATATTTATTTATATTTCTTTCTTTAATTAAAGTAATGTCTTAAATATTTTATTTTTATTTATAATATAAGAATCTTTATATTAATATATATATTTTTTTTTCATATTTATTGTAATTGTTTATTCATATATTATACACTTGAAATTATTAAATTATTATTATAATATCATATGATATATATATATATAATTATATATTTATTTATTTATTTATTTTGTTAATTTTATGATTTAAAGAATAATAAAAACAATAAAATATATATGTATATGTATATAAAATAAAAATAAAATATAATTTTAGAAAATTCATTTTTAATAAATTTTATTTTTATTATATAAAAATTTAGAATTAATAATTAACATCAATTATAGTAATAATAATAGTAAATTTATAATAGAATAAAATTTTTCCAGTATAGATAAAAAAAAAATTAATAATAATAATAATAATAATCATAAAAGTAGAAATTATTAAATAAATAGGAATAAAATGTACAAAATTAGTCAAATTTATGTTAATAATCAAACAAATAATATATTAAAAAATAATTTATTAAATTCAAAAACAAAATCAATATTTTTAAATAATTGTCATAAAATTTCTATAAATGTTAAAGCAACTCAAAGAAAACAATATTCATTATTAAATACAACTAATTCTTTAAATAAAAAAAAATTATATTCCAATAATATTATTAATAATCATTTATTGTTTTTATCTAATAATTTAAATAATTCTTATTCTGTTCAGTCATTAAATATGGTTTCAACAATTGCTAATCCATCTACCCCAGCTATTCTTAAGTGGGATTATACTCCAGATGAACTTAGAAAGCTCACTGAAAAACTTATCGAAGATGGTAAAAGAATTGACAAGGAAATTGAAGAAGTTCCAGATGATGAATGTTCATTTAAAACAGTTATTATACCATTAGGACGTAAAACTGAAAATGAATATGAACCAGTAGAAAATAATATTGATTTTTTCCAACACATTTCAACAGATAAAGATGTTAGAGATGCTTCTGCTGAATGTTCTTTAAAACTTAGAGAATTTGGAATTGAACGTTCTATGAATAAAAAAATTTATCAAAAAGTTTCTAAAGTTATTGAAAATATTGAAAGTGGAAAATTTAAAGCACCAGAAAATCCAGAAGATCAAAGACTTTTAGAAAAAATTAATCTTGATTATCGTAGAAGTGGTTTAGCTCTTCCAGATGATAAATTAAATGAATTAAAAGATCTTAAAAAGAAATTATCTAATATTAGTATTGAATTCTCTCGTAGTATTGCTGAAGGTAATATATAATAAAAATAAAAATAATAAATATTTTTTTTTTTTAAATGGATGATATATTATATATTATAATAATAATAATTATAATTATAATTATAATTATAATAATAAAATACTAATAATTATAATAATAAAATAATTTTAATACAATTAAAAAAAAAAAAAAAAAAAGACAAAACAACTCTCGTTTTCACCAAGAAGGAATTAGATGGTCTTTCTGAAGATTTCTTTGAAAATATAGAAAAAACAACTAAGGATGGAGAAGAAGCTTATATTGTTGATATGAAATACCCATCTTACTTCCCAATTATTAAATTAGCTAAAAATGAAAATACTAGAAAATCTATGATGAGAGCCTATGGACAACGTTGTAAACCAAATATTGATCGTTTAAAGGAAGCTCTTTCTCTTAGGTAAAATTATATATATATATATATATATATATTTTATTAATTTATAATTTTTTTTTAAAAAATTATTTTGTTTAATATATAAATGTTTGATAAAATATTATAATTTATTTATAATTATAATATATTTATATGAAATCTTTAAAAATATTATAAAATAAAAATATTAAAATATTAAAATAATAATATAATATTATAATATTAATTCTAATCTAATATTCATTATTTTTTTTATTTTATTTTATTTTATTTTATTTTTTTTTTTTTAATTTATTATATAAATATATATATATAATAAATTAAAATTGAAAATGAAACTAATGTATTTGATAAATCAATCTAATTAACGAAATCAATCAATCAATAAATAATGTAAAATAATAAAAAAAAAAAAGATTAAAGATTGCTAACATATTAGGTTATCCTTCTCACAGTCACTTTAAACTTGAAACCAAAATGGCTAAAAATCCAAAGAATGTTTTAGATTTCTTACAAAGTTTAAAAGAAAAACTTCAACCATTAGCTAAAGAAGAACTTAAGAAGTTATTAGAATTAAAGAAACAAGAAAAGGCTGAATTAAATGAACCATTTGATAATGAAATTCATGATTGGGATTACAATTATTACAATAGGTATAATTAATTATTATTATTATTATTTTTTTTTTATAATAATATATATAATATATAATAATAATATATAATATAATAATATATAATAATAATAATAATAATAATAATAATAATAATAATAATAATAATAATAATGTAATTATTTGAATCATTATATATTGTAATTTGTTTATTGTTATAGAATGTTAATTGAAAAAGAATATGCTGTTAAAGATGATGAAATCAAGCAATATCTTCCAATTAATGAAGTTACTGAAGAAATGCTTGGTATTTATGAAAAGATTTTCTCAATTAAATGTATTGAAATTGAAAATCCAGTTGTATGGCATAAAGATGTTCGTCAATTAGAAATTTATGATAAAAAATCTAATGAATTCATGGGAACTGTAATTATTAAATATAAATATATAAATATAAATATATATATATTATAAATATTACAAAATTTTAAGTATTATTATTAATTTATTTATGTATTTTTATTATAATTTTTCAATTTATCAATTTATCCTAATTATCATAATCATTAGGTTTTCCTTGATTTATATCCACGTGACGGAAAATACGTAAATATAATAAAATATTTTATTATTATTAAATATCTAATATTTATCTACAATTATTTAATTTAATTTATATTTTAATAATTTTTTTTTTTATTTTTTTTTTTTTTTTTCCTTTTTTTTTTTTTTTTATTCTTATTTTAATAATTATTAGACTCATGCTGCTTGCTTTGGTTTAGTTTCTGGTTATGATAAGGAAGATGGTAGTCATGTATTCCCAGTAGCTGCTATGGTAATTAAGACAATAGAATATATATATATATATATTATTTTATTTTATTTTATTTTACTTTATTTTATTTTAAATATATATATATATATTTAAAATAACATACAATTAAAAATATTTAAATATTAATGCATAATTAATTATAATATTTATATATTTATATAAAATAAATTTTTATTTTTATTTTTATTTTTATTTTCATTTTTATTTAGGTTGCTAATTTCTCAAAACCAACTCCAACCAAGCCATCTTTATTAAAACATAGTGAAGTTACTACTTATTACCACGAATTAGGTCATGTCTTCCATCAAATTTGTTCAAGAACTAAGTGGGCTAGATTCCATGGTACAAATGTTGAACGTGATTTCGTTGAAGCTCCATCTCAAATGGTAAATATTATTATTATTTTTTTTTTTATAAATTAATAAATAAATTAATAAATTAATAATTAAATAAATATATATTTATATATAAAATTTTTATTATATTAAATGTTATGTTATTGTTATATATAATATTATTAATATATATATGTATATTTTTTTATTTTTTGTTTCATTTTTTTTTTTTTTTATTTCTTTTCAAAAAATTAATAGCTTGAAAATTGGTGTTGGGAACCAGAAGTTTTAGAAAAACTTTCTCATCATTATCAAGATAAGAGTAAAAAACTTCCAAAAGATTTAATTCAATCTTTAATTAAGACTAAAAATGTTAATGCTGCACTCTTTAATCTTCGTCAAATCTTCTTTGGTTCTATTGATATGAAACTTCATACTATGGAAAAAGAAGATAAAGATTTAGATCTTATTAAGATATGGAAAGATTTAAGAAAAGAAATTACTTTAATTGAAAGTTCTCTTGATACATGGCCAATTAGTAAGTTTATTTTTAAAATTGATTTTATTCTTATTATATTTAATTTAATTTTTAATATATGATAATTAATTATTTTTTTTTTATATTATTATATTTAATTATTATTATTATTATTATTTATTATTTCTTTTTCTATTTTTTTTTATATTAAATTATTTATTCATAATTTATTAATTTTATTATTATTATTTTATAATTAGCTACCTTCGATCACATTATGAGTGGTTATGATTCTGGTTATTATGGTTATTTATGGAGTGAAGTTTTCTCTGCTGATATGTACTTCTCTAAATTTAAGAAAATTGGTATTCTTAACCCAGAAATTGGTGAAAAATACCGTAATATTATTTTAAAGAGTGGTGGTTCTAGAGATGCTATGGATCTCTTAAAAGAATTTTTAGGTAGAGAACCAACAAATGATGCCTTCTTAAAGAGTTTAGGTATTTAAATATAATCCACTTTTTTTTTTCTTTTAAATGTTTTTGGAATATATTTAAAGTTTTTATATTTAAATTTTATAAATATAATCAAGCAATCAATACTATGTATAATTAGTTTGTATTAAAAATGTTAAAATAATAAGCAATAAATAATAATAATAATAAATAAAAAAGTATAATATTAATTTATTATTCTAAATTATAATTATAAATTAATTATATAATAATAAATTAAATAATTAATAATAATAAAAAAAAAATATTAAAATTTATTTATAAATTGTTAATTAATAATGTATAAATATTAAAAAAAAAAAAAAAAATTAATAAATTCAAATAATAATAATAAAGCAAAAATAAAATAATAAGAAAAAAAAAAAAGTTTTTTAATAATTAATTATTAATAATAATATATATTAAATATATAAGTGTTTATATATATATATGTAAAATATATATTATTTCTGTATAATATGTTTTTTTTTTTTTACACATACTCTTTGAGTTTTGATTTTTTGATTATATAAAATTAAAGATAATAAACTAAAAATTTGTTAAAGATAAGATAAAATTTATCAAATAAAAAAAAATTTTTTTTTTTTTTTGAAAGTGGTAATACTTTATTCAACTAATTATGTATATTTATTTCTTTATTTCCATTATTAATTTAATTTAAAAAATATATTAAAAAAAAAAAAAAAAAAAAAAAAAAAATTAAATGATTAAAAAAAAATTACATAATTTTTAATATATAATAATTTTAATTATGTGGATTTATGGGAATGTTTTAAATATTAATAAATTTAAAAATCTTTTTAATCTATTATATATTAAAAAAAAAAAAAACTTTTTTTTTTTTCTAATTCATTTAATTAAATAAAAAAATTAAATAATATGGAATATTAGTTTACCGTTTATGAATAATATATTTAATATAATAAAGTACAATGAAATAAATACTGTACATTTAACAATATTACCAAAAATAAAATAAAATAAAATAAAAAGTTATAATTATTAATGATTAATAATTACAATTTTTTTTTTATAATTTTATAGTTCTATCCTCATTATTTATTTTAATTTATTATATTAATTTATATGGATAAAATTTCTTTTTTTTAAAAAAATTTTTTTATTAAATAGGAATTATTATTAATTAAATATAATTTATATACTTTTTTTTTTCTATTATTATTACTTATTAATAATTTTATTTTCCATTTATTTATTTAAGAATATAAATATTAAATAAATAAATAAATAAAAATAAAAATGAAATGTTAATAACATTTTAAGTACTTTTATATTTTTTATAAAGAAAATAATTAAAAAAAATAATAATAAATACACCTAACAGTTTTTTAATAAAATTATTATATATTAAAGTTATGACAACATAAAATATTTATTAGTTAAGGAAAATTATTTAAAACACAAAATAGAAAAATTAGTAAACAAAAATGGAAATGAGGATACGAGGATAACAATATTTTACCTATTACATAAAATATTATAAATATTATTAAATATTATTAAATATTATTTGAAATAAATTTTTTTTTTTTTATTTTATTTTTTTTTTTTTTAGTTACACAAAATAAAATTTTAATTATTATAATATGAATATTATTATAATATTATATATAATCATTTAAATATAATTAAATAAAATTATATATATATTTTAAATTGATTATTCACAATTTTTTTTTTTTTTTTTTTTTTGATTAACATATCACATATGATGTAAATTTATTATGTAAATTTATTATATATTAAACTTTTATTAAAAAACATAATAAACCAATAAAGTTAAAAATTTGTAAATATTAATTTAAAAAAAATTTTTTTTTATACTATAGAAAGTGGAATATTATAATTTTTTTTTTAAAAAAAAGCAAATAGTAAAAAAAAAAAAAAAAAAAAGAAAAAGGATAGTTTTTTTATTACATAATAATTAATATAATATTAAATTATATATATATATACTAATAATAAATGATAAATATTAAACTAGATTAAAATAAGTATTATATATTATTAACACAAATAATTCTTATATAAAAGACAAAATTTTTTTCTTTTGTAACTTTTTTTTTTATATAAAAAAAATAAAAAAAAAAAAATAGAATTTTTTATTCTATATTTTAATTATAAATAAATATAATTGATATATATTATATTGTAAATAAATACTATAGATATAATATATATTTAAAATATAAAAAAAATAAATAAATAAAATTAAAAATAAAAAAAAAAAAAACATTAAATTATTGTTGATCAATATGCATATGAAAAACTTACAAATTATATTAACCTTCATTACTTTAGTAATGATGGTTATTGGATCACCACTTATAAATCTTGAAAAAACAATGAATAAAGATGTTATACCATCTGTTAAAAATTCATTAATCTCTGAAAGATTCCAATATAGTAATATTGAAAAAATTCTCAATGAAGATATTCAAGAAGTTGAAGTTGAAACTACTGCTGTTTCAGATGAAGTTGAAGAAGATATTGATTTTTCTAATTTAAAATTTAATTGGTCTATTACTGCTGAACAAGTTTATGCTCTTAAAGATAGAGTTATTGAATATATTAAAACTATTGATAATCAAGTTTTAGCTACACCTGATGAAGAATGTTCATTTGATACTACAGTTGGTTTATATGGTAAAATGGATAATGAAATTCAGGTTGCTTTAAGAAATATTGATTTCCTTCAAGATGTTTCTCCAATTAAAGAAATTAGAGATGCATCTACTGAATCATCTCAAGAATTTGATGAATTTAATCTTGAACGTTGGAAGAATAAGAAAATTTTCGAAAAAATTGAAAAGGCAAGAGAAAACCATGCTAACGGTTTATTCCTTCCTTTAAAACATGAAGAAGATAAAAAATTATTAGAAGATTATTATGAAGCTTATCGTAAAAGTGGATTAGATCTTCCAGAAGAAGATATTAAAAAATTAAAGGAATATCAAAAAAAATTAAATGATGCTACTACTGAATATAATCGTGCTCTTGTTGAAGGTAAATAATATATTTATATTTAAATATATTATATTTAAATACTTCATAATTGTTTATTTATATATATATATTTATTAAATTAAATTATTTTTTTATTATGTTTTAATGTTTTAATTAATTAATTAAAATTAATTTCCTAAAAATTATAATAATAATAATAATAATAATAATAATAATAATAATAATAATAATAATAATAATAATAATAATAACAATAATAATAATAATAATAATAATAATAATAATAATAATAATAATAATAATAATAAATAATAATAATAAATAATAAATAATAATAATAAATAATAAATAATAAATAATAATAATAAATAATAAATAATAAATAATAAATAATAATAATAATAATAATAATAATAATAATAATAATAAATAATAAATAAATAAATAAATAAATAAATAAATAAATAATAATAATAATAATAATAATAATAATAATAATAATAATAATAATAAATAATAAATAATAAAAATAAAAATAGATACAACTACCCATATCTTCACTAAATCTGAATTAGAAGGTGTTTCTGAAGATTTCTTAGAAGGTTGTGAAAAAACAGTTAAAGATGGTGAAGAAGCCTATGTTATATTAATGGATTATCCAAGTAGGGATGCTATTTATGAATATGCTATTAAAGAAGAAACTAGAAAAACAATGATGGAAGTTTATACTAAACGTTTTGCTTCAAATGTTGATCAATTAAAAGAAGCCACTAATCTTAGGTATATTCTCATTTAAAGTTATTTAATTATAACATACTTTAAAAAAAAATAATTAATATACTATACCTGTACTATATTAAAAATAATAATTAATTCATTAAAAAAATTTTTTTATTTTATTATTATTAATTCATTTTTTATTATAATAATAAAAAAATTTATATAGATTAAAGATCGCCAATTTATTCGGTTATCCAACTCATAGTAGCTATGTTCTTAAAGATAAAATGGCTCAAAATCAAACAAATGTTTTAGAATTCCTTGAAGATTTAAAAGTAAAACTTCAACCATTAGCTAAAAAAGAAATTCAAACTTTATTAGATTTAAAAAAGAATATTACTACTGAATTAAATCAACCATATGATGGTGTTCTTAATAAATGGGATTACTCTTACTACAGTAGAATTTTACTTGAAAAAGAATATTCTATTAATCAAGAAGAAATTCAAGAATATTTCCCAATAGATGAAGTCACTAAAGAAATGTTTGCACTTTACGAAGAAATTCTTTCTATTAAATGTATTGAAGTTGAAGATAAAAATGTATGGCATCCAGATGTTCGTCATATTGATGTTTATGATAAAGAAACTAATAATTATATTGGTGTTATCTATCTTGATTTATACCCACGTGATGGAAAATACAATCATTATGCTAGTTTCTCTTTAGTTTGTGGTTATGAAAAAGAAGATGGTAGTCGTGTTCATTCTATTGGTGCTATGGTTTGTAACTTTACTAAGCCAACTCCATCTAAACCATCTTTATTAATTCATGATGAAGTTGTCACATATTTCCATGAATTAGGTCACTTAATTCATCAACTTTTATCTGAAACTAAATGGGCTGAATACAATGGATTAAATGTTGAACAAGATTTCGTTGAAGCTCCATCTCAAATGCTTGAAAATTGGTGCTGGGAACCAGAAATTTTAAAGAGACTTTCACATCATTACAAAGATGTTTCTAAGCGTCTTCCAGATGATTTAATTGAAAGATTAATTAAGACTAAAACTTATCATTCTGGTATTTCCAATCTTTATCAAATTTTATATGGTTTTATTGATATGTCAATTCATTCCATCAAAACTATTAATGAAATTGATGATTATAATAAATTATGGGATGATTTACAAAGAGAAATTGTTACTATTGAAAATGTTAAGGATAGTTATCCACTCGGTAACTTTAATCATCTTGTAGGTGGTTATGATGCTGGTTATTATGGTTACTTATGGAGTCAAAGTTACTCTGCTGATATGTACTTCTCAGAATTCAAGACTAAGGGTATTCTTAATCCA
>MCFG01000558.1:20000-30755 GCA_002104895.1 Anaeromyces robustus | reverse complement strand
AATATTATTTATTCTTAATAATTGCGATTGATTTTTTTTTTTATTATTGAAAGAATAGATATAATTTATTCTTAACTATTTTTTTTTAATAATTGTACTTTTTCAATGATTAAAAAAAAAATATTTTTTTTTTTCCTGTTTACTTGTTAACTAAAAAATCTAGTTCTTTGGTTCATATGGACCAGATTCAGTAACAACTTCATTTGGGTTAGCTTGGTAGGAAGAAGTAGTTTCCTTTTCTGGGTTTGGGTTGCTCTTAGCTTCGACGGTTTCTGGGCCACCTTCAGTGACAACATCGTCGTAGTAATCTTTTTGAACTGGAAGTCCGTTGTTTGGAGTACTCATTTTAGTTATTTTTTTATTTTTTTTTCTTTAAAAAAAAATTAATACTATTTAATAAAAATAATATTTTTCAAAGAATTTAAAAAAAAAAAAAGAAAAGAAAAAAAGTTGTATATAAATAGGAAAAATTTTTTAAATTAATTAGATACAACTACGAAAATCCAACTACGAAAATCCAACTACGAAAATGTACCGCCACCAATCATTATAATTAGTTAGGAAATGCTAGGAAACGGAATAAAAGATAAAATAATTAAATTATTTATAAATAAATATTTTATTATATATTATATATACAGATAATTAAAATATCATAAGAAAAATAAGGAAAAAAAAGGTGTAACAATTTTTTATAATTATTAATTAATTTAAATATAAAAAAAATTAGTTCAAATATCAAATTCTTTAATTTTTTTTAAAAAGAAAAACCTTTAAACATTTTGATGTTTTAGTATTGTTGCTATTTAACAGTCCATTAATTTAGTTTTACTAATTATGTCAACTTTATTAATATATTTTATGATAAAGTGTTAACAAATATTTTTTTTTTCTTTGCTTAATCCAGGGTATGTTTCTTTAATATTCCCTAATGGGAATGGTAATGTGTCCCTACTGGATTATTGTATATATAAGTTTTATTTGTTTTATTTGTTTTTTATTATTTTATTATTATTAAGGTTATTATTAATAATAATATTGTTATTATTGTTATTATTATTATTATTACAGGTTTTAAGCTTTATTTATAAATATATATAATAATTAATAATAAATGATAAATTTATTTTATATGCATTTATACACAAAAATGGTATTTTTATATATAAAATAAAATGATAAAATTCTGCCATACTGTAAATCAGGTTCAGCTTTTCAATAAATATTTAAATTATAATAAATTAAACATTCCTTTTATAATCATACAATGTATACAATGTGGCTTATCATTACATCTTAATACATTTAATAGATTTAATACATATTTCACATAATGTAACCGTTGCTTTGATTAATTATTAAAAATAAAAATTAACAATAATATTAACAAAATTAACAAAATTAACAAAATTAAACAAAATTAAACAAATTAACAATATTTTTTAACATTTTCTGACTCAAAATGAATTAATTTTTTTTAATTTTTTTAGTAAAAAAAAATATATATATTTTTTTGTTATTTTTACAAATATATTTTAAATATATATTATATTATATTATTAAATATATTATTGAATATAATTTTTCATATTAGATTGTTGTGCAATGTTTTCTAAAGTTTTTCTAGTTTTTTTTGATGGTACAAAATGTTTAAAAATGGATTATAAAAAAAAAAAAAAGCAAAACAAAAAACCTTTCTTAATTTAAAGGAAAAAAAAAAAAAAACAAAAAGAAAAACAAAATAAAACTAATGTTTATTTCTAAAGATAAAAAAATAAAGTAAAAATAAAAAAACTAATAGTTAATTCTAAAAAAAAAAAAAAACAATAGAATTATTATTTTAATTGTCATTAATTTAAAAAAAATTAAAAAAAAAAAATGATAAAAAATTTTTTTCTTATTTTTACAATAATTGCAATTTTCAATTGCTTAGTAAAAATTACTTTGGCTGAAAATAATAATTTTCCTAAAATATTCAAAAAGATGAATCAGTATATTATATAATGAAACAAATGAAGAAATAAAGCAAGTTATTGATGAAGTAAAAAGATATTAATGAATTAAAACAAGTTATTGATGAATTAGTCAGAAAAAATGAATGATATTTATACAATTATATAAAGAAAATACGAAATCTTGTGTTTTAGATAATGTTGATGAAAATTAAAAGAAATTAAATCTACTGAAATTGAGAAACTGAGTATGGTTATAAAAAAGATTACGAATTTGTTAATAAAATGCAAGAAGGACAAAGTAAACGTAAACGTGCTGAAAATTCTAATGAAATTCCATTAAATTCTAAATTAGTTAATTCAGTTTGTTCTGATACAAAGAATTATATCTATCACTGCTAATCTTACTGATGTAAATTTGAAAAAATAGATCCAGATGGAACAAAACATAATATTAAAATAGGTTCAGCAACTGTAACAGTAACAACAGTAAATGGATTAACTGATTCAGCCAATACAACGGTTATAATTGAAGATACTGGTATAACTTTAGATACTTCAGAATTATTTATGCATAAAGGAGAAACAGCTACATTAACTCCAACAGTAGAACCAAATAGTACAAGTAAAACATTACTTGGATGAGTAGTAATACAGATGTTGCTACAGTGGATGAAAATGGAACAGTACATGCAATAGGAGCAGGAACAACAACAATAACAGCAACAACTAAAAATAAAAATAAAGCAATATGTACAGTAACCGTTAATATAAAAGAAACAAAGTTACCTTAGATATAAATTAATATTATTAGATACTGGTAAAACTGAAATACTAACACCAACAATAATACCAAATGATGTAACAGATCAAACAATCAAATGGTCAAGTAGTAATACAGATATTGTTGAAGTTATAACTAATGGAAAAGTAATAGCTAAAGCAGTAGGAAAGGCAACAATAACAGCAACTACTAAAAATGGTCTAATTGCTGAATGTACAGTAACTGTTACAGAACATACAAATATAGGTATATGGTATAGTACATGGTATTCCAATGAATCAGGTTATACTAGAGAAGATTGTGAAAGAGATGATAAATTAAGTCAACAAGATCCAGGAAGAAATCATGGTTGTGGACCACATAACTTTTGGATGCAACATAATATAAAATATGAAGCAAAACTTAAAAATGGAAGTTATGGACATTATGATACTTTAGATGGTGAGGAAGTAATGTATCAATTAGAACAAATAAAAAGTGCAGGAATAGATTTTATAGTAATGGATCAAACCAATTATATACATACTGGAGGTAATTTTGTTTATGATCGTTCAAGAAAAGTTGCAGAAACTATTACACTTTATAATGAAAAGAAGGATAACGGATATACGAGTATATATTTTTTGGTTGGAGGTAACCAATGGAGAAAGATATAGATAAAGCAAATAGAACAGATGAAGAAGCAGAAGATATTTGGAATAGTTTTGTTATGGATAAGGTAATAGGAAAATACATTATTATTATAATGGTAAGCCAATATTAGTAATTTATGGTAATGGAATGGAAAATATAAATAATAATCATAAAGGTGAAAATCTTAAAAAATTTAGTATTTTTTATGCCGATATAGAAATACTCCAGGATATTGGGGATGGGCATTTACAACTCCAGTTAAAAATGAAAAGAGTATGGTAGTTTTACCTGGATGGAGAAATGAAGTTGGAAATACTCCTGTAATAAGAGAACCATCCTAATTATCCTTGGAGTACTGATGAAGGTGATACCTATAGAATATATTGGGAAGCTGTACTTGAACAAGCTAGTAATAATAATGGAAAATTCCCAAAATTTATTATTATCAATTCATTTAATGAATATGCTGAAAGAAGTGCTGTTTGGATATCTAATACTGATAATGTTACACCTTCAATAGATAAATGGAGTAGACCAGATAATTATTGGCTATAACTAAATTTTATATTAATGTCGTTCGCCAAAGAGAATAAAATAAAAATAAAAAAAAAATAAAAATAAAAATAAAAATAAAAAAAAAGGAAAAAGAAAAAGAAAAGAAAAGAGAAAGAAAGAATCAATCAAAATGAATATATAGTTATATATATTTATATTATATTCAAATATTTTTTGGTATTAGTTTTTAATTTTTAATTTTTTTTTTTAAAAAAAAGAAAAAATATGTATATATACATCAATTTTTATCATTACATATACTATATATATACTCATATACTATATAAATCATTATCAATAACTTAAATTATAAAAGCTATTTTTGATAATAAATATTAAACGTGATCCGATTACAATAGTTAATAAATAAAGTTACTATCTAATTATTTTCTTTATTAATTTATCTTTTAACTATTTCTTTTGTTAAAGATAATTTTTGAATTTATTATCATATTTTCATAATACGGTTAATAAAGATAATGTTAAAACTGAAAAACTTTTTAGTTTTTTATCGATTTAGTTAAAAAAAAAAAAAAAAAGAAAACAAAAAGAAGAATAAATAATAAATTAAAAAATAATTAAAATAATAAAAATAAAATAAAAATAAAAAATATTATTATAAACAATAATTAGTAATTAACAAATAAATAATAAATTATATTCAAATTTTGTTATTTAATAAATATCTTTATTAAAAAATGAAATAAAAAAAAGATGTAAAATAAAAAAAAAAAAACATAAAATGAAATAAAAAAAAAATAAAAATAAAAATTAAATTATAATTTTATATTATTTTTCATTTTCTTTTTTTTCTTATATCTAATCTAAATTCAATTAAATAGTTGATTTATTCAATATTTTTTTTTTTTCATTTTTTTTCATTATTTTATTCAATATTCTAATTATGTTGTATAATTTACTTATTATGATTAAGAACAAATTTAAATTTAAATTTAAAAAATTAAAAGAAAATGATGAAAAATAAAGTTTTTTTTTTTTTCCACATTTTTTCAATAATTGCAATTTTCAATTGCTTAATATTATTCAAAGAGATGAATCAAATATATTATATAATGAAGTTAATGAAGAAGTAAAGCAAGTTATTGATGAAGTAAAAAAAAAAAAAAAGTTACTTCAAAGTAAGAATGAATGGATTCTATACAATATTATTAAAGAAAATTCGAAAATCTTATTTAAAATAATTTAATTCGTAAATAAATGTATATATAATATTATATATAAATTTTATACCAATTATATTATATAATGTAATATACATATATTTACAATATATTATAATCTAATTAAAAATTAAATTAAAATACTTTCATTTATTTTAAGTTTTTTTTTTTTTATTATTTCTTTTTAATTTTGTATTTTTAAATTTTTATTATTTCATATAATAATATGAAATTTCATTTAAAAGCTTAGAATATTTGGAGAAATTGTTTTTTTTACCTTATTTTTATATATATATATATTTATTTTATTATTTTAAAACAAAAAATATTTTATTAATATATATATATACAGATATAAAAATACAATAAGAGAAATAAGGAAAAAAAAGTATTGAAAAAAAATCCTTTTTTTTAAAAATAAATAATGATAAATATTTAAATTTTTATTTATGTAAAAATATATAAAAATATAAAAACATAGAAAAAAAAAATAGAAAAATTTTAAAAAAAAAAAAAATATATAACTATTATAAATAATAATTAATATTTTTATATGTAGTATTTATTTTAATAATTGTGAATTTTTTTTTTATTTTTGTTTTAATTATTATTATTATTATTATTATTGTTATTCATTATTTTTTCACATTCATAAGTATACTATGATTAAAACAAAACAAAAACAAAAAAATTCACATTATTAAAATAAATACTACATTAAAAATATTAATTATTATTTATAATAGTTATATAATGTTTTTTTTTTTTTAAATTTTTCTATTTTTTTTTTCTATGTTTTTATATTTTTATATATTTTTACATAAATAAAAATTTAAATATTTATCATTATTTATTAAAAAAAGGATTTTGTTTAATACTTTTTTTCCTTATTTCTCTTATTGTATTTTTATATCTGTATATTATATTAATAAAATATTTTTGTTTTAAAATAATAAAATAAATTATATATATATATAAAATAAGGTAAAAAAAACAATTTCTCCAAATATTCTAAGCTTTTAAATGAAATTTCATATTATTATATGAAATAATAATAAAATTTAAAAATACAAAATTAAAAGAAAATAATAAAAAAAAAAAACTTAAAATAAATGAAAGTATTTTAATTTAATTTTTAATTAGATTATAAATATTGTAAATATATGTATATTACATTATATAATATAATTGGTATATAAATTTATATATAATATTATATATACATTTATTTACGAATTAAATTATTTTAAATAAGATTTTCGAATTTTCTTTAATAATATTGTATAGAATCCATTCATTCTTACTTTGAAGTAACTTTTTTTTTTTTTTTACTTCATCAATAACTTGCTTTACTTCTTCATTAACTTCATTATATAATATATTTGATTCATCTCTTTGAATAATATTAAGCAATTGAAAATTGCAATTATTGTAAAAAATGTGGAAAAAAAAAAAACTTTATTTTTCATCATTTTCTTTTAATTTTTTAAATTTAAATTTAAATTTGTTCTTAATCATAATAAGTAAATTATACAACATAATTAGAATATTGAATAAAATAATGAAAAAAAATGAAAAAAAAAAAATATTGAATAAATCAACTATTTAATTGAATTTAGATTAGATATAAGAAAAAAAAGAAAATGAAAAATAATATAAAATTATAATTTAATTTTTATTTTTATTTTTTTTTTTATTTCATTTTATGTTTTTTTTTTTTTATTTTACATCTTTTTTTTATTTCATTTTTTAATAAAGATATTTATTAAATAACAAAATTTGAATATAATTTATTATTTATTTGTTAATTACTAATTATTGTTTATAATAATATATTTTTATTTTTATTTTTATTTTTATTATTTTAATTATTTTTTATATTTATTATTTATTCTTCTTTTTGTTTTTCTTTTTTTTTTTTTTTTAACTAAATCGATAAAAAACTAAAAAGTTTTTCAGTTTTAACATTATCTTTATTAACCGTATTATGAAAATATGATAATAAATTCAAAAATTATCTTTAACAAAAGAAATAGTTAAAAGATAAATTAATAAAGAAAATAATTAGATAGTAACTTTATTTATTAACTATTGTAATCGGATCACGTTTAATATTTATTATCAAAAATAGCTTTTATAATTTAAGTTATTGATAATGATTTATATAGTATATGAGTATATATATAGTATATGTAATGATAAAAATTGATGTATATATACATATTTTTTTCTTTTTTTTAAAAAAAAAAATTAAAAATTAAAAACTAATACCAAAAAAATATTTGAATAATAATATAAATATATATAACTATATATTCATTTTGATTGATTCTTTCTTTCTCTTTTCTTTTTCTTTTTCTTTTTCCTTTTTTTTTATTTTTATTTTTATTTTTATTTTTATTTTTATTTTTATTTTTATTCTCTTTGGCGAACGACATTAATATAAAATTTAGTTATATGCCAATAATTATCTGGTCTACTCCATTTATCTATTGAAGGTGTAACATTATCAGTATTAGATATCCAAACAGCACTTCTTTCAGCATATTCATTAAATGAATTGATAATAATAAATTTTGGAATTTTCCATTATTATTACTAGCTTGTTCAAGTACAGCTTCCCAATATATTCTATAGGTATCACCTTCATCAGTACTCCAAGGATAATTAGGATGTGGTTCTCTTATTACAGGAGTATTTCCAACTTCATTTCTCCATCCAGGTAAAACTACCATACTCTTTTCATTTTTAACTGGAGTTGTAAATGCCCATCCCCAATATCCTGGAGTATTTCTATTATCGGCATAAAAAATACTAAATTTTTTAAGATTTTCACCTTTATGATTATTTATTATATTTTCCATTCCATTACCATAAATTACTAATATTGGCTTACCATTATAATAATAATGATATTTTCCTATTACCTTATCCATAACAAAACTATTCCAAATATCTTCTGCTTCTTCATCTGTTCTATTTGCTTTATCTATATCTGTTTTCTCCCATTGGTTACCTCCAACTGCAGAAACATAATATATTTTATCCGTATGATCCTTCTTTTCATTATAAAGTGTAATAGTTTCTGCAACTTTTCTTGAACGATCATAAACAAAATTACCTCCAGTATGTATATAATTGGTTTGATCCATTACTATAAAATCTATTCCTGCACTTTTATTTGTTCTAATTGATACATTACTTCCTCACCATCTAAAGTATCATAATGTCCATAACTTCCATTTTTAAGTTTTGCTTCATATTTTATATTATGTTGCATCCAAAAGTTATGTGGTCCACAACCATGATTTCTTCCTGGATCTTGTTGACTTAATTTATCATCTCTTTCACAATCTTCTCTAGTATAACCTGATTCATTGGAATACCATGTACTATACCAAATACCTATATTTGTATGTTCTGTAACAGTTACTGTACATTCAGCAATTAGACCATTTTTAGTAGTTGCTGTTATTGTTGCCTTTCCTACTGCTTTAGCTATTACTTTTCCATTAGTTATAACTTCAACAATATCTGTATTACTACTTGACCATTTGATTGTTTGATCTGTTACATCATTTGGTATTATTGTTGGTGTTAGTATTTCAGTTTTACCAGTATCTAATAATATTGAAGTTTTATCTAAGGTAATCTTTGTTTCTTTTATATTAACGGTTACTGTACATATTGCTTTATTTTTATTTTTAGTTGTTGCTGTTATTGTTGTTGTTCCTGCTCCTATTGCATGTACTGTTCCATTTTCATCCACTGTAGCAACATCTGTATTACTACTCATCCAAGTAATTGTTTTATTTGACGTACTATTTGGTTCTACTGTTGGAGTTAATGTAGCTGTTTCTCCTTTATGCATAAATAATTCTGAAGTATCTAAAGTTATACCAGTATCTTCAATTATAACCGTTGTATTGGCTGAATCAGTTAATCCATTTACTGTTGTTACTGTTACAGTTGCTGAACCTATTTTAATATTATGTTTTGTTCCATCTGGATCTATTTTTTCAAGATTTACATCAGTAAGATTAGCAGTGATAGTATAATTCTTTGTATCAGAACAAACTGAATTAACTAATTTAGAATTTAATGGAATTTCATTAGAAATTTTCAGCACGTTTACGTTTACTTTGTCCTTCTTGCATTTTATTAACAAATTCGTAATCTTTTTTATAACCAGTACTCAGTTTCTCAATTTCAGTAGATTTAATTTCTTTTAATTTTTCATCAACATTATCTAAAACACAAGATTTCGTATTTTCTTTAATAATTGTATAAATATCATTCATTTTTTCTTTGACTAATTCATCAATAACTTGTTTTAATTCATTAATATCTTGTTTTACTTCATCAATAACTTGCTTTATTTCTTCATTTGTTTCATTATATAATATATCTGATTCATCTTTTTGAATAGTTTTAGGAAAATTATTATTTTCAGCCAAAGTAATTTTTACTAAGCAATTGAAAATTGCAATTATTGTAAAAATAAGAAAAAAATTTTTTATCATTTTTTTTTTTAATTTTTTTTTAAATTAATGACAATTAAAATAATAATTCTATTGTTTTTTTTTTTTTTTTAGAATTAACTATTAGTTTTTTTATTTTTACTTTATTTTTTTATCTTTAGAAATAAACATTAGTTTTTATTTTGTTTTTCTTTTTGTTTTTTTTTTTTTTTTCCTTTAAATTAAGAAAGGTTTTTTGTTTTGCTTTTTTTTTTTTTTATAATCCATTTTTAAACATTTTGTACCATCAAAAAAAACTAGAAAAACTTTAGAAAACATTGCACAACAATCTAATATGAAAAATTATATTCAATAATATATTTAATAATATAATATAATATATTTAAAATATATTTGTAAAAATAACAAAAAAATATATATATTTTTTTTTACTAAAAAAATTAAAAAAAATTAATTCATTTTGAGTCAGAAAATGTTAAAAAATATTGTTAATTTTGTTTAATTTTGTTTAATTTTGTTAATTTTGTTAATTTTGTTAATATTAATTGTTATTTAATTTATTTTTAATAATTAATCAAAGCAACGGTTACATTATGTGAAATATGTATTAAATCTATTAAATGTATTAAGATGTAATGTATAAGCCACATTGTATACATTGTATGATTATAAAAGGAATGTTTAATTTATTATAATTTAAATATTTATTGAAAAGCTGAACCTGATTTACAGTATGGCAGATATTTTATCATTTTATTTTATATATAAAAATACCATTTTTTGTGTATAAATGCATATAAAATAAATTTATCATTTATTATTAATTATTATATATATTTATAAATAAAGCTTAAAACCTGTAATAATAATAATAATAACAATAATAACAATATTATTATTAATAATAACCTTAATAATAATAAAATAATAAAAAACAAATAAAACAAATAAAACTTATATATACAATAATCCAGTAGGGACACATTACCATTCCCATTAGGGAATATTAAAGAAACATACCCTGGATTAAGCAAAAGAAAAAAAAATATTTGTTAACACTTTATCATAAAATATATTAATAAAGTTGACATAATTAGTAAAACTAAATTAATGGACTGTTAAATAGCAACAATACTAAAACATCAAAATGTTTAAAGGTTTTTCTTTTT
>MCFG01000558.1:12500-17500 GCA_002104895.1 Anaeromyces robustus | reverse complement strand
ATATTATTAATATATTTAATAAAGCATTGAGAATAAATTTAAAATTTGATTTATTCAATGTTATCAAAAAAAAATTAAATTTCTATTCTATCTTTAAAAAAAAAAGGCTTTTTAATTTTTTCTCAAAAAAGAAATATAAATATATGTATAAATAATAAAAAAGAAATAATAAAAAAAAAAAAACGAAATTCAAAAAGACAAAAAATATAAAAATATAAAAATATAAAATAAAAAAAAAATATAAAAATATAAAATAAAAAAATATAAAAAAAATAAAATTAAAATTAAAGAATAGAAATTTATCAATATCATTCTTCTCCTTTTATTATAACACGAAAAGAAAAACAAAACAAAACAAAACAAAATTAATAGCAGGAAACTAAAAAGAAAAAAAAATAAAACAAAACCGTAACAGAAAAAAAAAATAATAATAAAAAAGAAATTCTTTTTTAAAAAAAAATATGTAAAATAAAAAAATCAAAAATTTATAATTTATAGTAAAATGCATAATTTTATTAAATTTTAAAAAAGTTTATCTTATTTTAACTATCAACTTTACACATATTTTTGAAAGAAAAAAATATATATAAAAAATAGCAAATTATCAGAAAATAATCTCTTAAAAATAGTTAAAAATTGAAATTTCAATTTTAAATTCAAATTTTCAATTTTAAAAAAAAAAAAGTAAAATAAAAATTAATAATTAAAAAATTCAATTATTTTTAAATTAAACTATTATATTCAACATTAATAATAATAATAATATTAATAATAAAAATGTCTTGGGCAACAACATTAAAAGAAATTGTTGATGAAAAAGAAGTAAATGAATTATATAAAACTGAAGAAACTATCGAGAATGAATATTTCAAAGAATTAATGGGCTATAATAATGATAATAATAAAAATAATTACAAGATACCCCAATTTTTCTTTAAAGTAATTTCTTTTTTTTTTTTTTCATATATATACTTTTATAATAATATTTAATTTATATTCATTATTCATTTTTATATTATATATTTATTATGTATATATAATTTTTATAATTACAATTATTTATAAATTTAATATTTTATTTATTTATAATTTTATTATATACATATTATTATTATTATTATTTCTTTTTTTTTTAATATTTAAAATTGCGAAATAATAAAATTAAATTTCTCGGTATATATTTTAAAATTACTATATACAGAAAAAGAAAACTTCAAGAATACAACATCAATTACAAAAAGCAAGTTATTATAGTTTACATACAGAAGTTAACAATAATTTATTAGATGAAGATGATTTAGATGAATTATGGATTGCATTATGTGACAGTAGTGATAATCATGAAGCTCAAATATATAAAGTAATTTTAATAATAAATAAATAAATAAGAACTTTATATTATATTATTTAAATTTATTTTATTGTATTTATTTGGTTTTCCTTTCTAATAAAATAATATAAATTATTTAAATTATCAAATGAATTATAATTAGAAATTATCGTATTTCGATTTTACTGCAATTGCTGCAGCATTACCAGAAAAATTTAAAGAATATTTCTCAACAAAAATATTTTATCAATTAATGGATGAAAGTGGTTATATATCAGTTAAAGTATTTTTTGATTATGTATTAAAGAAAGGTAAATAAATATATAAGTAAAATTTATTTAAAAAAAAAAAAAAAAAAAAAAAAAAAAAAACTTATTTATATATTATATTTTATATATATTTATATTGTATACACTTATATTATATATATTAGTTTCATTTAAACAAACAAGATTAGATCTTAGTCTATATGATACAGATAATACTGGATTTTTAACAGAAGAAGTGGGTTTTATTTAAAAATATTATAAATTTTTTTAATTTATACATAATCATCTAACTTCTAACTTATATATAATAATGATAATAATGATATGTTAATTATTTTTAGCAATTTGAAAGTTATTTAACAGATTTAATAAAATCTCTACCACAAATATTTGATATGGACGAATCTTTTGAAAAGTTTTATGTATGTATAGCAGCAAGAAAATTCTTTTTCTTTTTAGACCCACGTCATAAAGGTAATTTTAGAAAAAAATTGTATAAAATATATTATATATATATAATATTAATGATTTCATTTATTAATATTAATATTATTTCAAATTATTATTATTATTATTATTATTATTATTGTTGTTGTTGTTGTTGTTGTTATTATTATTATTATTATTATTATTATTATTATTATTATTATTATTGTTGTTGTTGTTGTTGTTATTATTATTATTATTATTATTATTATTATTATTATTATTATTATTATTATTATTATTATTATTATTATTATTATTATTATTATTATTATTATTATTATTATTATTATTATTATTATTATTATTATTATTATTATTATTATTATTATTATTATTATTATTATTATTATTATTATTATTATTATTATTATTATTATTATTATTATAATTATGATAATTATTATTAATAATTTAAAGGAAAAATTAATATAAGAGAAGCATTAATGTCACCCATATATCAAGAATTCTATAGTTTAAAAGAGAAAAATGATGATAGTTACAATTGGTTTTCAGTAAATTCAGCAATGAAAGTTTATGGATTGTAAGTTTAAATAATCTACCTATATATATTATATATATAATTTTATTTCATATTCATTAATATTTAATATTGAAACGATATATATATATTAATATTATTAAAAACTATAAATTAAATAATAATAATAAAAATTAATAATTAAATAAAAAAAATAGATATTTAAATCTTGATGTTGATGGTAATGGTATGATAAGTCGAAGTGAATTATCAAACTTTTGTAGTGGTGTATATTCAGATATATTTCTTGATAGAGTTTTTGAAGAATTTCCAACATATAATAATGAAATGGTATATAAATATCTTTTTTTTTAATATATATATATATATAAATAAATGAATTATATTTTTTATTTTTAATTTATATATCCATTACATCGAGTGACCTTCGTAGCGATTTCAGTCCTACGGACAAAATCAGCTTGTAGAGAACTCCTTCATTTCACATTTAACATACAATTATTATTTATAAAATACATATTCTTATTTAATATATTTTAAATTATTTATAAAATACATATTCTTATTTAATATATTTTAAATTATTTATAAATAAATATATAATAATTTAATAGGACTTTCAAGCTTTTTTGGATTTCTATTTAATGGTTAATAATTTAAATAAACCAGAATCAATTGCACTTATATTCAGATGCTTAGATTTAGAAGGTGTAGGTTATTTATCAAAACCAGTCGTTGTTCATCATTATAGAGTATGTTTATATATATTAATATTAAAATAATAGATATATTAATAATTTGTTTCTATTAATTATTTTTATATTTATTATTAATTATACATTATTTTATTTTATAATAATAAATTTATTCATTATACATATATAATAAAAAATAAAAATTTAGTCATTATTTCAAAAAATGGTTAGATTTGGATTTGATATAACCGAAGAAGAAAATATTATAGTAAGTTATTTTGTAACAAAATAATTATAAATAAAATATTATTAAATTAATATATATATATATATATATATTTATTTATTTATTTATCTAATTTAAATTATTAATTTTTAAATAAATGAAATAGATCGAACTTTTCGATATGGCTCATCCAGATGAACCAGAAAGAATAAAAGTTCAAGGTACAAATAATAAATACATAATAATAATAAATACATAATAATAATAAAATAGTTCATTATCAATATAATATATATATTATATTATTTTATACTATATTTTATTCTTCATAACTAAAAAAAAAAATTTTATGTATATTTATAATATATATATACATTTTTTTAATATAATAGATTTAATAAGATGTGGAATGGCAAATTCTATACTAGGCATCTTAATTGATGCCAGAGGTTTAAATAACCATGATAATAGAGAATAATTAACTTTAATCTATCGGTCATACTATATATTATTACATTTTATTACATATATTATTAAATAAATCTAAAATAATTTAAAAAAAAAAAAAAAAAAAAAATCTTATTTATTATATTTATATATATTTATATTTATATATTCTATTATTCTAATAGGTATATGTATGTATATTTATATGTAATTAAAAAAAAAAAAAAAAAAAAAAAAAAAAAAAAAAAATACAAAATCTAATAGCAAAAAAAAATCAAAAGCAAAAGCAAAACAAAAGCAAAAAAAAAAATCAAAACCGTTAAAAAAAACGTATAAAAATAATATAATAGTTATTTAAATAAATTATTAATTTAAAAATTTAAAAAAAAAAAATAAAAATAAATAAAAATAAAAATAAAAAAATAAAGAAAAAAAAAATTAATAAAAATATATATATATATTTATTAAAATTAAATATTATAAAAATATTATAAAAATTTTTCATTTTCAATAGTTTTGTAAATTTATTGATTAATTTATTATTTTACTTAATATTTTTATTTTATTTTATTTTTATTTTCAATATATACTATTTATTAATTGTAAATTAATATAAAAGGGTATTTTAATTATATATATATTTATATTTATATTTAGATTTAGATATATTATTATAAATTAAAGATAATTTAGAATCTATTTTTCTTTTTTTTTTTTTTTGTTTTTTTTTTTTGTTTTTTTTGTTTTTTTTTTTGTTTTTTTTGTTTTACTTATATAATATAAACAATATAATGATGAATGGGATATAGGATATAAATAATTTAAAAATAAATAAATTAAATAATATAATATATATATGTATATGTATAACTTGGGTATATAGAATTTAGTATAAAGTATAAAAAAAATTTTTTTTAAGGTGTTATTAAATCAAACTACTTCATCTTTATTTAACTCTGATAATGAATTATTATTATAGGATTTATCATTTGTTATAAGTTGATTATTCTTTTCTATTATAGTATTATTCGATGAATAATTTGTG
>MCFG01000558.1:0-10000 GCA_002104895.1 Anaeromyces robustus | reverse complement strand
ATTATTAGATTTTAATTCCTCTGGACAACCTAGATCGATATGCCTATTTAATCGTTTTACTTGAATACTTTGAAGACATAATGGACATTGTACAAATTCATCATCTAAAAATAAAAAATAATTTTTTTTTTTTTTATTTTCATTATTATTATTTTTTATTTAAAAAAAAGAAAAATATATATATTTATAATTTAATTACAATTAAAATTTAAAATTAAATATACGTTTTTATTTTATTGTAAATATAATTTTGAAATATATACCACTAGGCTGTATGGAAGAATATGAACGATTATTATTGCTATTATTATGATTATTATTCTTATGATTCATTATTATATCATGATTAGTTTCTAAATCCGAACTAGTAATATGACTAACATTACTATTATTACTACTACAACTATTAGTATTATCATTATCATTTAATACTAAACTTATTGTATTATCTTCTATAAAAATGGTATCTTCACTGGGTATTTCATGCTGTATTTTAAAATTATTATTAATTGAATCATGTTCACTATTTGTTTTTACTACAGAAACTTTATTCTTATTATTATTGTTATTATTATTATTATTATTAATTTCTATCAATTCCAATATAATTTTCCTATTTATTTTATTATTATTATTATTATTATTATTATTATTATTATTATTATTATTATTATTATCATATATATATATATTAAAAAAAAAATATTATTATAAATATATTTATTTAAAAGATTATGATTAATAAATCAATAAAAAAAAATATATACCTATTCACTTTATAAATTTTTATTATATCATCAACTAAAGAGATTTTTTGTAATTCTGTTTCATCTGCTTTTGTTCGACACATAGGACATAAATTTAATTCTCTTATAGTTTTTCTCATGCAATAACTTTTTAATATTTAATAATGATAATCATAATTAAAATAATCAATTAAATATTTACATATTATTAATAAATGCTTTAAGAATTTTATTTAACATGAATTATTTAAATTACATTTTATTATTATTATTATTTACCTACAACCATAATGTTGACAACCAGTTAAGAATAATGCTGGATTTAAAAATTCTTTACATATTGGACATCTTAATAAATTATCAAAATCTCTAAATGAACCATATTCTTCTGGAAAATCGTATATATCAGTAATATCTTCAAAATCAAGCATTTTTCTTTTCTTATTTTTTTCTACAATAAAAATATAATAAATTAAATTTATCCATATACACAATACTGTAAAACTTCACTTTTCCTTTTTTTATTAATATGATATTAAAACATATATATATATATATAGGTTAATATATAAAATTGAAATAATAATAATAATAATAATAATAATATATTTAAATGTATATAAGAATTATTTAAGAATTTCTTTTGATATATTCTTTTAAAAAAATAATTCAATTATTATACATACTTACTTTATTTACTTTATTTTTATTAATTACAAAAAAAAACTAATAACAATAAACTTTTTCTTAATTTTAAATAAAAATTTGTATAAAGAAAAAAATATATATTACTTAAAAGTTATTAATGATACAAAGAAAACAAGAAAAAAAAATTATATATCATTTAATCCGCCATATATTTAATTAAAAAAAAATTTTTTTTATTTAATATTGTCCAATATTTTAAATACTTAGCAATTTTTTATATACCTATTAATTAATTAAATTTTTAATTATCAATTTTTTTTTTTATTAATCTCAATACATTTAATTTTATAATTTTATATTCCCCATTAAATAATAGATAAATGTTATGTTATATAAATAATATTATTATTTTAAAAACATATTTATATTTATGTTAAAAGAAATTTTCACAAACAAAAAAATTCGAACTTTCAACTTTTCTTAATTAGAAGTTTGGAACAAAGTATATATTTTATTATTATTATTATTTATTATTTTTTCTTATATGTGTAATTAAATACTATGTTTATTTTCTTATATATATATATACAATTAAAATATATATATTAATTATTTTTTATTTGTTTGTTTTAATTTATTTATTTTATTAAAATATAATATAATAAAATAAAATTATATTTTAATTGTTGTATTGATATTCTAAATGAAAAAAAAAAAAAAAAAATTAAATGATGATAAAAAATAATGATAATAGTTTTTTAATTATTTAAAATTAATATCTATAAATAAAATTTTTTAAAAAAAAGCAAAATACAATATTTTTTTTTAATTCCTAAAAAGAAGTATTAAGTTTTAAAAAATTAATTATTTTTATTTAATTCATTAGTTCTCTTCTTTTTAATGGCAGTTTTATATGGTGGGCTGATAGGTGATTGAACAGGTTCAAGTGGTTTATAATTATTATTATCCTATAATTAAAAATATATAATAATAATAATAATAAAAAAAAAAAAAAAAAAAAAAAAAAAAAAAAAAAGTAAGAAAATAATAAATTAATATTATATAATTTAACTTTTATATATTATTTTTTCTTTTATAAATTTGTATTGTTTTATTAATAAATTTTAGAAAAAAAAAATCTTATATATATATACATCTAATGGATAAGTTTGATCACTATCAAATGAACTTAAATCACCTATTAATTAATATTATTAATAAAATAAATTTAATTTAATATTTAAATACAAGTACAAATATTTATATACAAATAATTAAACTAATCATTTAAAACAAACCTGCTGCTAAGAATGGTACTATTACTCTGTTAGAACCTTCTAAGTTATTATTTGTTGAATTATATGAAAAATCTAATAATGGATTAGACATATTTGGAACATAATCCTTTGGTGGTTGATAATCTTGGCAAACAATGAAAGATTCTTTAAAAATAAAAATGGTTTATATTATAATATTAATTTCTTTGTTAAAAACAAAATATTTATAATCTATATATATATATTATATATATTAATGTAAAAAAAATTAAAATAATATTCCATACCAATACTAGAATTTCTGGAACTTCTTGGTTTACAACATGTTACATGTGTAAAGAATACTTTTAATTGAGCATATAATAAAGTAATATCCTTTCCTCTGAAAATTTTAGCAACAAATGTACCTCCAGGTCTTAATACATGAGTAGTAATATTTAAAGCCTAAAAAATAAAATATATATCATATAAATAAATTATATCCAAAAAAATTAATATAAAATAATAATAAAAAATAATTGTATTATAAAAAAAAAATATTATATCTATAAAAATATTACAGCAAGTAAAAGTTGAGCTTGAATGTATTCATCCATATCATGAAGACCAGTAACTTTTAAATTTATTACAATTGTTATATTCAAATGATTTTTTGTATTAATAAATTTTTATAAATTAAATAAAAATAAAAGTAAAAGTAAAAATAATTTTTATTATGATAATTAAATCATTTTGAACAAAAATAATTTGTTATTAAAAAAAAGTACAATTAGTTAATAAAATGAATTATTTAAATTAAAAATAAAATAAAATAAAATAAAATAAAATAAAATTATAATTATAATTATTTTTAATATCATAAATATTATATTAAAAATTTAATAATATATACCATCTGGGGCACCATCACAAATAACTAAATCAGCATATTGACCATCGAAATGAGAAATAATTTGTTCTGCTGTAGATTGTTTAGTAATATCACCTTGAATTTGAATAATTCCTTTTAATGGAGCCTAATATCAAAAAAAATAAATCAAATTATAAATATAAAACATTTGATGAAATTTGAATTTTTAATTCTAAAATTCAATAATTCAAAAATTTTCAAAAAAAAAAAAAATAATAATATTTTTTAATAAATACCATTGCTTGTAAATCAACAGCAACAATCTTTGGAGGATCTTCTTGACCTTCTTTAATTAATTTTCTACTTAAAACTTGACTCCAACTACCTGGTGCAGCACATAAATCAACACAATGTTTGACATTTTCAAATAAATTAAATTCTTCGTCTAATAATATCAAAATTAACATATATATTAAAATGTATATATTTATATGTATATATATATTAAAAATACTCCATAAATATTTATAGTTACAAAAAAATTAAATTTATATATAAAATGAAAGAAGAAAAAAAAAATACCAATTTGAAGAAGTTTAAATGCACTTCTTGCTCTCCAACCTTGTTCTTTTGCTAATCTATAATAACGATCTTAATTAATATAATAATAATAATTTTTATATAATGCATATTAAATTTAAAATATATATATATATATTAATAAAAAAAATAATTATTAATATCATAATTGAAATAATGTATTTATAAATTATATAGATATTAAAATACCTCTCTTATCCTTTGAAGATTTTCCCATTTTGATATTAAAATTATTAAATTATACAACTACTTATTTTTCAATATTAATATTATAAAATGAAATTGTTAAAATAATTAGAAATATATATAAAGTTATAACATTTATTATCAAAAAAAATATTAATAAATGAATTTCTCCATAAAATAATTAAAATGTTTACTATACTTTATATGAACGGTGGAATATTTATAAAATTTATAATTATTAATAATATATATAAAAAAAAACAAATATTGATTTTTAAAAAATATTAAAATATGATTGGATAACAAATCATATTAAAAATATGAATAATAAAGTTTAAAAAAAAAATGAAATAAAATAAAATAAAATAAAAATAAAAAAAATAATTAAAAGTCAATAATATTAAAAAATAATTAAAAATATATATAGTCAATATAATATATAAATGTCTTACATCTCTTTCTTTTTAATTAATATTAAACACTAATAAAATATATTCAAACTTTAATGAATCCTCTAACCCAAATACAATGAATATAATACTTTTTTTAACTTTATAAACTTTGTATTCTTATTATTTATTTTTATCTTAAATAATTTTCTTTAATTTATTTCTTAATATACTTTTAGCTTTTTTATTATCATATTTTTTACTAAAATTGAAAACCTTAGATGAATAATTATCATTAGAAGAATTATTAATATCAAATAACATTAATTAGTTTTATTTTTTATCTTAAAGGAAATATTGATATATCATCACTGGAAGATACTTCAACCAATTTTTTGATCATTTTTACTTATTAGTGATTTTATTAATACACCTTTGCAATTTATTAGATGATTCAGAATCCATCTAAAACGATTTTTCATTATTAAAACTAATAATATAATCTTAAGGTAGTTATATCTTCAATTAAAAACCCAAGATTAGTTAATCAATTTTCGTTCGTTTTTATTTCATCAATTAAACATAAGGTTATCATTATTATAAATTTGATTGAACCATAAATTATATCTGAAACATCAATAATACCTGGCATATTAGAAGCTAATTATTTAACTACTCTTTTGATCTTCTCCTTAAAAATTAATACACTATACTGTTTTTTTTTTTTTGCCTCTTATTTAAATTTTTTCAAAAGTTTTAAAAACCCATTTTTTACCTTTGAAGTGATATCAAATACTTTACTAGATGCTTCAATAGTATCTATATAATCAGAAATGTCAATGACTTCTTTGAATTGTGAACTTTCTTTTTGGAATAAAGTATATTTAAATTGGTTCAGTTTTCATAAGGATTTTTTTATAAGATTGTATTTACAGAATATAATGATAAATTTGAAAATTCAGAACCAGGATATACTAATAATAATAATAATAATAATACAATAGATCATTCAAATGAAAATAATAATACAGAATTCTATAATAATAATGATAATAATGATGTTAATAATAATGATGAAAATAATAATTATCATTCAGATTATAAATTAGAGCCTCCATCTGACTTTAATGAAAGTATTTATTTAGATGAAAAACTTAACAATGAAGATCATGGAAAATCTCTTCATAAACATAGTAATAGTATTACTAAAGCTATTTCCTTTTTCCATAAATCTAAAGGAAGTGAAAATCCAATTCATTTGGAAGAATATCATTGATAATAATTCTAATAATTTGATTGCATTGATAGTTTCTTTAGATTTTAATAATTCATTCATTTTCTTTCCCATACATAAATATCAATAATATTATTTGTTTTATTACAAAAAAAAATTATTAATTGCTGTCATGATTATTTTCTATTTAAATGATCCTAATACAGAAATATTGTTTAAACCTTAATTATTAATAGTTGTCTATAGGAAAAATATATGTTATTATAACTTGATACTAAAATTTCTTTTAAATTTATAACATCTTGGCTTTTAGTAATACAGATGACTTGGGATAAATACTTAAATGTAGTTTATGCGAAATTGATATATGCACTGTAACACAAAGCTTTTTTCTTATTTTTTGTACTATTAATATTTTTAATATTGGTTAAAGTTATTAAATTAATTTTACTCTTGTAACCCTTTACAATATTTTACTTAAAAATTACTTCAAAATTAAATAATAAAAGTTTATAGAATTTAATTTTTAAAATTTTATTATTCTGAAATTTCATTATTATTTAAAAAATATTATTTATTTCACTTATTTCCTCTGTTTTTTTTCTAAACCGTTAGTTCAAATAATCTTTTTCATTATAATAAAATTATTTCATGATACGTATTTTTTATAAAGTATCAATTTTGTGTGAGTTAGCAAGATTATTTATTAATAAAATAATATATTCTATTAAGAAGATAAATAGAATTTACACTCGAATATTAAATATTAAATGTATAAAGATTATTTATTTTATAGTCGTATTTTATTTATTTATTTATTTATTATAAAAGTCGTATTATTATTTAAATATCGTATATAAAATTATTAATATTAATTAGATATAATCCTTTAATATATCTAACTATTATAAAAAAATTTATAACCAATTTCCTAAATATTATTAAATCCTATAAGTTTTATTTTAGTTTTCCTAACTAATTCCTATAAAACTAATTATTAATAATAAAAGAACCCCCCTTTCTACTTAATTTTATATATTTCTTATATAATTGTTTTTACTTATTATTATTTTAATCTTATTGGTTATAAATAATTAAATTTTTGTTTAATTTACATATTACATTTAATGTAATTTATTACACTATTATTATTTATTATTTATTATTCCTAATAATTAACTATTTATAAAAATATTTGTGTTATTTTTTTTATTTTAAATCCATAAAATTTCTCTTTTTATTTGAATCCTGTACCAAAACGCCCCCACTTAGACTAGACTTCGTCCCTTGAAGTCCTGAATAAGGGTATTTCATAATAAGAAAAATTTATTAAATTGTAAAAGAAAACTCCGATTTGTAGTTATTTCCATTGGTTAAATTATTGTAATTGTATTGTCCAAAAAAAAAAAAAAAATTTTTTTATATTTATATTTATATTTACGCGTTTTTTTTTTTTTTTTCTAAGGTATGTAAAATTTAAATTTCCGTTATATTATTTTTTATAATTATTATTATTATTATTTAGTAATTATTGAAATTTCGATTTTGAAATTTGAAATTCTGAAATTGAAATTTTGAAATTTTGAAATTTGAATTTTGATTTTTCATCTTTTATAAATATTATTAACTATTATTATTATATATATATTGTAATATATATATTTATTCGTTTGTTTACTTATGTGTTTGTTTATTATTGTCTTATTTCTTATATATATTATATTATTTATTATACTGTCTATTATTCTATTATGATATTTCTATATATATATACTATGATAAATATTATTATATAATATATCTATATGCTATAATGTTTATTATTATATACTATTATATTATTTTTTATAACAATTATTATATATAATTGTACTATTATTATTATTATAAATATAATTGAAATGTCATAATTATATTTATATATCTATATATATATTATTTATATATTTTGATCATTTAATTAGTTTTATATATATATATATACTATACTCTTTTATTATAACTATATATTATTGTTATATGCTTTTATATATGTATACGCTCTTTTATCCTCTATATATTATTATTATATGTTTTTATCTATATACTATATTGTATTATTGCATCTATATATATATTTTTATAAAATTTTTTTTTTTTTTTTTTTTTTTTTTTTTTTTTTTTATAATTTTTTTATAATTTTTTTTATAATTTTTTTTTATAAATTTTTTTATTATTATATCATTATTTTATATTCTCTACCTATAATATTATTATATCAATATTTTATATTCTCTATCTATATATTATTATATTATTATGTTTATAACTATTTATTTTATATATATATATAATGTATTATTGTTATCTCCTATTCTATATATCTATACTATTATACTCTTATATTGTTCTTATGTTGTTATATGTTTACTATATACTATTATATTACTATATTGTTATATATTTACTATATACTATTATATTATTATATTGTTATATATATCATGTATATATATATATATATTTTTTTATATTTATTACTATTATTTTTTTTTATATATATGTTATTATGTTTATCTTACGGTTATTCATCCTCATCATCAAGATTTATTTCAGTGAAATATGGAATAACATTTTTTAAGTGAATATTTCTATCAGCAATTTCACCTGTGATGGGGTCGCTCACAGTCACCGTGTTGAATTCCTTTTTTACAATTTTTAATGGGCCTGTGAAAAATGGATCTAGTTTTCTTCTGTTAAATACTCTGACAAGGACTAAATCTCCAGGTTTATATTCACTTCTCATTCTTCTTATTTGTTTTCTTCTGTCTTCCCAGAGCTTATTTGCCGTTTCAATGTTATTTATTGCTTCTCTGATCCATTTATCGTGAGTAATAAATTTTCTTAGCCAATATTCTTCTTCTTCCTCATATTTATTTCTTTTTTCAATATTTAATGTTAATTCAAAGGGTTGTAAGTCCCTTCTTCCATATAACAGTTCGAAACTACTATATTTCGTAGTTTCATTTTTGCAGGTTCTTAAGGCCCATAGTGCACTATAAAGAGTTTCATCCCAGTCCTTTACTTTTTCGCCTAGTAGCCGTAAGTATTTACATATTTCCTTGTTTCTATTTTCTACTTCACCGTTCGAAGCTGGATGATAAGTAGAAACATAGTGGACATACACATCGTGTAAGTCCAAAAATCCTTTTGTTTTATCAGAGATGAATTGGGGTCCGTTGTCTGTAACCAAGACTTCAGGAATCCCATGTCGTGCAAATACCTTTTTTAAGAATTGCATGACTTGGTCTGATTCTGTAGTTTGTAATGGTTCAGCCTCAACCCATTTCGTCAAATAATCTACTAACACTATAATATATTTATTTTTATTTTTAGTAATAGGTAATGGACCTACTAAATCCAGTCCAACTCTTGAGAAAGGATAACCAGGAGGGGTAGGTATATATTCAACGTTTTTATTAAGAGATTGTGGCCTGCATGTTTGACAGCGCCTACAATTCCTAATAAAATACTGCACATCATTTTTCATCGTTCTCCAATAATAGTCGCGCTTTAATCGACTATAAGTTTTATAGATGCCTTCATGGCCAACCTGATGTGCTTTTATTAATTAATTCTATTTGCTCCTTTTTGTCTTTAATTATTTTCCTTATATTTTCACCTTGTTTATAATAATCAACACTATCAATATTTATAATTTTCTTATTTATAAAATCTTCCACAAATTTGTTTTATATAATTTCCATTATTATTGTTTATATTATTATTATTATTAACTAAAGCGTTTAAAATCTCTTTATTTTCATTTTTTTCTTTTGTAGGTATTCTAGACAGGGCATCAGCAATAACGTTCTTCCTCCCCTCTTCAAATAAGACATTAACTTTGAGAATCGTAAAGTTCCGTAACCCATTTTAAATGTCGACTATTGGTAGGTTCACGTTTAGAAAAAATACTGACTAGAGGTTGTGGTCAGTTTATAACAGTGGTAGTATGTTTACTTCCACAGAAATAAGGCTTAAATTTTTTTACGCAGTGAAAGACAGCTTTTCCTTCTAGGTCTGTTACATGT